>OY757010.1:14238040-14508874 GCA_963580285.1 Lucinisca nassula
ACGCAGAGCTGAAACCGACCCGCACACAAGTACTTGTAAACCGCTTAGAGGATCTAAGCCTGTCCGGCGAGTCGGCCCATCCATGCTTATAAATCCTATTGGTTTCAATGGGCGACAGGGCTTGAGATGTCATTTCATCTCAATGTTGGGTAAAAGTCCCAAAAATTGGAAGCAACCTCTCCAAAATGACCTTTACAGTGTTGACGGAGACGCATGGTGCTTCCACGCAGAGCTGAAACTGATCACATGAGTACTGCTAAACCTCAAATCAAACAAACAAAATAATATCAATAAATGAAATTATTGATACCCTGAAACGGTCTTCAATCTTTGATCGAATAGTAGATATCTATAATTGGAATTATAGACATCCCTTATCATATTATAAATATCATAAAATAAATAATATATATCTAATATTATTTATAGATATAGATATATTTATTATTGATATTTATCATATGACGTCGCGTCAGAGAGTGTAATAACGTCAAGTAATATTTTCGATAATCCAATAGTGGATTAAATATGCAAATTAGCTAGATACGTCCCGTAACGTCACATGTACGACGTCCTTAACGACGTCGCGTTTGCTAACGGCGGAAAATTGACATTTTTGTAAACAATCGTGAAAAAATGCGTTTTGAATGTCATATGATAAATAGAAGCTTGCATTCGTGCTCATGTATTATTAAATTTATTAAACTCGTTGAGGGAAAGGGATAAAATGCTCGGCAAAGCCTCGCATTTTATCCCTTTTCCTCAACTCGTTTAATAAATTCAATAATACATGAGCACTCATGTAAGATCCTCTATATATAAATCAGATTCTAATGCACTTACGTATGTAACGCGACGTCTGATTGGATAACGTCAAAAATTTGCGACAGTATATTCCACGATATACTGTCGGAAATCCGATGTCACCACGTAACGTCGTTTTTCATTGGCTTACATTTGGTTTTACCCAGCTCACAACGCCTGCGGCTTTGTGCAAAATAGTACAATTTTTAACAAAACAACCGAATAAGTGCATTAGAATGGGGATAACTGTATTGAAAATTGTCATTTGGGGAGGTAAATCGTCGGTTTTACGGTCGCAAATTACGTTTTACGGCTCCGCTAACGCGTCGCCGTAAAACGAAATTTCCGACCGTAAAACCTCCGATTTACCTCCCCAAATGACAATTTTCAGTACAGTTATCCCCTAATTATACAGACACCTCATATAGATCCGATCAAGCTGAAACTTGATATGTAGTAAGACCATGATATGGAGCAGTTCTAATTGTTTCACGGTTGCAGTCTGACAAATTAACTTTCTACGGGCGTATAATGCCCCGCTGGTGGAGCTCTTGTTTACTTTTGGAAAGGCGCAAAGCCGTCTCTAAATTTTATAGACGTCATTCCGAGTTAATTTCAAACTTCATGGTTGGACTTAAATCTCTTCTAGGAACCCGACTTTTATTGTGACTTAGTATAAAAAATCAGACTTGCGATGATTACATTACCCAGTTTCGTAAAATCATTCTTCGGGTACAACATAAATGTTATACGACAGACTGCATACATGCCAGTTCACCCAAATACGGTTAATAACTTTGTTTTTCTCATTAATTGCACGCATGTGGGTCAGGCCTCAGATTCAATGACGGTTCCAGCGTAAGGGCTTACTTTTGTACTATAGTTGGTACCTGATGCTCTGTCTCTGGTTGGACCCTTCGGAGTATAATTGTTGGTTTTCTTTTGTTATGGCATTTCAGTGGTTTGCTGCTGTCTAGTCGTCACTGTGTTTCATCTTTGTCGTTTTTTTGATTTTTGTGTTCTCGGAGATGTTTCACTGATAAGTTAGATGGCCTTCATGCGGACTGAACGTTATTTGTCTGGGTCGCGACGGAATCAAGGGCGAGGATAGCGGCCGATTAAAATCTATTTGGAGGGTTTTTTTAACTGACCGTTCCAATGTGGTTCTTCTGTCTTCTCTTTTTTGTTATGGTTTGTCTTTGAGTATGCGTATCGCTTATATCTTTTTGTTTTGGATAGCCAATGGGCCGTTTTGTGGGAAAGTAACTGTCCTTTTGGATTTCCGCTATTGATGTTTCCATTATGGTCTAGCTATTTAATGATTGCGTTTCTTTCCCTTTGGTGTCTCTGATGGGAGCTGTGGGTGAATTGTATCGATTGTTAATCATTGCCTTCAATTCTATTTTTCAAGATCCTACTGACCATTTTAGGTAGACTGACCAAACCGTTTAACCATTATGTGTACTTATACACCTTATTGTCCCGGACAAGACCAAAATATCATTGCTTCTCCTCGGTTAGACCAATATTGTAATATACCGAACCCCTTCAGAGATCACTTTTTATCAGTTACCCCTATATATATATGGCATTAGCACGTACTGACCTGATAAAGATATGCTATCTCAGGACAAGTGAGCTTTATCACGTCAACGTGACATTGCACTTTTATGAGTGAACCAGAGTACCGGAAAAATGACAAAAATGTCATTGTTACTGAAAAAAAATGGAAAAGAAAAATACTTGAAAAAAAATGTCGTAGGAAAATATGGTAAGCTGATACTAAATATATCGCCCGCAACAATGCTGGGACGCACTGAGGACCATCAATAACTGATCGTAAATTGTTAATTTAAGAGTGTACAATGAGATAAACTGATAAATAGAATACCAGATTCGTGTCATTTGATATCAAGTTTATCAGGCTCGGCTTCGAGAACGCATGTAGAATCGCTCGGCAAGCCTCGCGATTCTACAAGCGTTCTCGAAGCCTTGCCTGATAAACTTGATATCAAAAGACACGAACCTGGTATTCACTTAAACTTTGCTCGTGACGTGTTCAAACTTATATATTTACATTTCCAGTGTAAAGCCTAAAGTAAACCTATAGCAAACAAAGCATTTCATACTTCCATAAACGCATCGAGTCACATGTTTTTAAGTGACGTCAATTGTCGTCAGTCTGAAGCATTGTTTTCCCTGGGCGTAGGTGACGTCAACGCTTTTCCGCTCTTTGTAGAAAAACAGCGTGTACTTGTTTTTCAGCTTTAAAGTTTTCCCTATAAGCTTTTTTTCGCGCACAGATGAGGGGCAAAGACTGTAAATATAAAAAAATTAACTTTTTTTTCTACTTTTCATGAAAATATGAACGACAGCGGGTCGCTAGCAAAGTTTACATGAACCCTTTCTGGGTTCATTTTCTTTGCACGCGACCCACTGCGTACATACTTTCATGAACAGCAGAAAAATAAAATTCATTTCTTAAATATGTACATTTCCAGTGTAAAGTCTAATGTAAACCTATAGAAAACAAAATAGCTCATACTACCATGAACACATCGAGTCTGCGATTTTCAGTGACGTGAAGTGACGTCAGTCTAAACCACGGTTCTATAAGGGCGTTGGTGACGCCAACGCTGTTCCGCCCTTTGTAAAAAAATAACAGCGTATAAATGTGTCTTCAGCTTTAAAGGTTTGCCCTATAAGCATTTCTTTCGCTCAGTGATGCGGTGCAAAAAATGTAAGTATTGAAAATCATTACGAAAACACGCCTATACAAATGCATTGTAAACTTTAACGCCGCAAACATAAAAATTGTGATATTTTTCTTATTTCTGCTCAAAGTATAGATTGAGGATATTCGTTAAAACCGCCGCGTCGAGGCGGTTCGATCGCGTACCCACAAACTATATTTTAGAGCAGGCATAAGAAAAAATAAGGTTTATCCCTGTAAACCCCATTTTTCTCGTAAACGTGGGGTTCAAGGGGGTAAAAATTTTATAGGCGTGTTTTCGTGATGAAACTTATTTTTTCTACTTTTCATGTAAGTATGAACGACAGCGGGTGGCTAGCAAAATTTACATGGACCCCTTTGGGGTTCATTTACTTTGCACGTGACCCACTGCGTTCATACTTTAAGATGAACGTAGTATTCTGAAAATTTATGCATATATATATATATATATATATATATATATATATATATATATATATATATATATATATATATATATATATATATATATATATATATATATATAGAGGATATTTACATTTTTGAGATGAATATCAAAAATATTTCATCGAGTGTGATGAAAATATCAGAATTTTCACGAGTGCGAAGCACGAGTGAAAATTCTGATGTTTTCAACACACGAGATGAAATATTTTTGATATTTATCGAAAAAAAGTAAATTTTCTTTTTATTTGATAATATTTTAGGACACCTACTGTAATTGATCTATCGGTTCTTACGTCACAATTTTTGACTTGGCTATGACGTCACAACTGTCAGTTGCTAACCATAAACAGTCGCCATTTTTAAAACAGCATTTTTACAGTTCAGGAGTGCTTTTTCAAGGTATTTTACAGAATTATTTTATAGATAACATATGAATTTTGGCAAGAAAATAGTCCGGGCTCCTACTGTGAAAATAACGTGGTCATGTTATTTTTCACACTATGAAAATATCATTTATATTTTCACAGTGTGAAAATATCACTTTTATTTGCTTCAAATATGCACTGATTTCACTGCTATGTATTAAATAAATATATGATATTCCACAATACGGGTTTTAAATACTTTGATAAATTAGATAAAGTTCAGATGCACAACAAATTTTTATTTTTGGCTAACCGGTTTCATGACATTGGTCAATTTTCAAAGCCTTTATTAAATTGTATTGATGTCCATATATTGGCGTCTTGTTACTACAGTAACGATAGTATCTTCTTTCTTATGAATGTTTTCATTGCTCTTAAAGGAACTCATTTTTGATTTTTATTTGAAAATTGACTAATGTCATGAAACCGGTTAGCCAAAAATAAAAATTTGTTGTGCATCTGAACTTTATCTTATTTATCAAAGTATATATATATATATATATATATATATATATATATATATATATATATATATATATATATATATATATATATATATATATATATCAAAGTCTTTTTTCAAAAGAAAACCAACTAAAAGTCTTTTATTTTGCCGGACGTTTCAACCGGAACCCCGGTCTTCTTCGGCGACATATTTTTAATGACAGGTAACTAACAACGTCTCATCAATATTATATATATATATATATATATATATATATATATATATATATATATATATATATATATATATATATATATATATATATATATATATATATATATTAAATGATATCTTCTTTCTTTTCTTTTTAGGGGTATCCAGCAGAATTTGCAATGTATTTAAATTACTGTCGAGGTTTGCGGTTTGAAGAAGCTCCAAATTACATGTACCTCCGACAGTTGTTCCGAATTTTATTCCGAACATTGAACTTTCATTATGATTATGTGTTTGACTGGACCAAATTGAAACAGAAAGCAGAAGCACAGAAATATACAGAACACGCCCAAGAAGTAGACCTATAACTTTGACGGGCCTCCGTGACCTAATGGATAAGAACGCTGAGTCTCTCACTGCTGTGGTTCGCGCCTCCCCTCGGACCATATGTTAGACACTAAGTTCTGGAACCGTATCCAATTTCGTGCGACGGACGTATCCGATTTACCGTATCCGATTTACCTGTACTAACAATAGCGGCGAAATGTAAAGAAATGCATTTTTATTTCATAAAATAAATTGGCAAATAATTACAAATTTTGCCGGAAAATTTTGAAACTGCATTTATTCACGAATATGCTGATATTGTTTCCGATGTTTTGGACAAAAAATTGCTTAACCTTTTGGTAATTTTTTTCGGTGCCTATTGAAACGATTAAAATATATAGTAAAAAGTATATTTCTCTCCGAGGATTTATTAACAAAACTTAAAAAAAAAGAGATTTAAGTACCATGTTTTGAAATTTATGCTGGGAAAAAACGTAGAGGTGATAATTATGAACAATTTAGTTCTTTTTTGTTTCAATCAAATAGAAGGAAAACTAATATGTCCTTTTGGTATTTTGTTAGTAGTACGACGGACCATCACGAAAACACGCCTATATAATTTTGACCCCCTTGAACCCCACTTTTATATAGTAAAACTGGGGTTTCTGGGGGTATACCTTATTTTTCTTATTTCTGCTCAAAATATAGATTGTGGGCACTCGTTAGAACCGCCTCATTATTTT
Organism: Lucinisca nassula; assembly: GCA_963580285.1. Classification (NCBI taxonomy): domain Eukaryota; kingdom Metazoa; phylum Mollusca; class Bivalvia; order Lucinida; family Lucinidae; genus Lucinisca; species Lucinisca nassula. Next base: position 14,244,179 of record OY757010.1, read on the forward strand.
TCTTATTTCTGCTCTTAAATATAGATTGTGGGTACTCGTTAGAACCGCCTCAATGAGGCGGTTCTAACGAGTGCCCACAATCTATATTTTGTGCAGAAATAAGAAAAATATCACAATTTTTCATCATAAAATTTTCTTTTTTTCGGCGATAAAGGAGGCAATGTAGTTGTATAGGCGTGTTAACGTAATGAAATATCGAAATATATAATGCGGAGGAAGCGAAGAGTAAGCAGGCCTTTATTAATAACGCGTTCAAAGGCATGACGATTATCTTTTCTTTAATAAGTGTAGCAGAAAATATTATGAGTGCAGTTTGCATGGTAATTATGATGTCTCCCTTGTGTCTTCAAGTTGTTGCGTTCATAAAACATCACGAAAACACGCCTATATAATTTTAACCCCCTTGGACCCCACTTTTATATAGTAAAACTGGGGTTTTCGGGGGCATACCTTATTTTTCTTATTTCTGCTCTAAAATATAGATTGTTGGTACTCGTTATAACCGCCTCAGTGCCCGAGGCGGTTCTAACGAGTGCCCAGTCCATATTTTGAGCAGAAATAAGAAAAATATCACAATATTTCATCATAAAATTTTCATTTTTTCGGCGATAAAGATGGCAATGTGTTTGTTAGGCGTGTTTGCGTAATGTTACCATTTAATAATGAAATGATAAACTGCCCTATATTCTTTCGTGAAAAATAATCGGTAAACACCGCTGGTCAATAAAGCAAGGTAATTCGTGAGGATTAGCAATCAGGAGAAAAAAATGGATTATGCCCTTTGATCTAAGTTGGTCTTCAGAGTACCATACGCGAAGGTCAGGTAGCTTTTCACCGGTCCCGCCTCTGACTAAAGATCGGCTCGATATGAATTAGAATATTTCAAGGTCAGCAATAATAAATGCAAAAACAAAAAGACCTATTGCTCGGCAAGATGCTTGCTTGATATTGAACTTCCATGACGTTCATCACGATAACACGCCTAATATAATTGTGACCCCCTTGAACCTCACTTTTATGTTACAAAACTGGGGTTTACAGGCTAAACCTTATGTTTATTATTTCTGCTCTAAAATATAGATTGTGGGTACACCTTAGAGCCGCGTGCCCACAATCAATATTTTGAGCAGAAATAAGAAAAATATCACAGTTTTTATGCCCCCGGAATGTAAGAGATTCGGGGGCATATAGTTTTTGGTCTGTCTGTCTGTTTTTCCGTCCGTTTATCTGTTTGTCCGTTTGGATGTTTGTCCGTTTGCCTTATCATTGGGCATAACTTTTGAATGGTAATAGATAGAGCTTTCATATTTCACATGTGTATACCTTATCACAAAACCTTTCCGTTTGTACCATAATTTTTGATCGGCTTATGACCTTGACCTTGACCTTTGACCTACTTATTAAAATTTTTGAAACTTTAACATTGGCCATAACTTTCGATTGATAATAGATAGAGCTTTCATATTTCATATGTGCATTCCTTGTCATAAGACCTTTCTAGCGGTACCACAATTTTTGAACTCGTGACCTTGATCTTGACGTTTGACCTATTTTGTTTAAAACTTTAACAGTGACCATAACTTTCGATTGGTAAGTGGTATGGCTTTCATGTTTCACATGTGCATTCCTTGTCACAAGGCCTTTCTAGTGGTGCCATAATTTTTGATCTCGTGACCTTGACATTTGACCTACTTTTTAAATACTTTAACATAGTCTATAACTTTTGATAGGTAAGTGCTAGGCTTTCATATTTCACATATGCATTCCTTTTCACAAGACCTTTCCAGTGGTACCATAATTTTTGACCTCGTGACCTTGACCTTTGACCTACTTTTTAAAGACTTAAACATCGGCCATAACTTTCGATTGGTAAGTGTTAGGGATTTCATATTTCACATGTGCATGCTGTGTCACAAGACCTTTCAAACGATCCCATAATTTTTGACCTTGTGACCTTGACCTACCTTTTAAGACTTGAACATTGGCTATACCTTTCGATTGCTTAGTGATACTGCTTTCATATTTAACATGCGCTGTCCGGGGGCATCAATGTTTCGTAAAGCCACGCCTTGTTCATCTTAAAGTTTTCGTTTTTTTCGACGGAAAAAATTTACAAGGTTTTACAATAGGCATGTTGTCGTAATAATCAACGTTTTAAGAAGGGACAAAATGTTCTGTTCTGTTCTGTACAACGTGCTATGATTACTTTATTGTCCATCTCACATTTACTCACAGGTTAAAACATACGTACGACGGGTTTTCGTCGCCTAGTGAATAAGAGCGCGTATTCTTAATCATTAGGTCTCTCACCGCTGTGGGTTCGACCATACGGTTTATGAGTGGGAATCTGAATGGTTTCTGATATATGAGGCCCTAAATGGCATGGAGAGGAGAAGAATTGCCCCTGCGACCCCGAAGTGGGTGTGCTATTGATAAGGAACAAGAACATATATGATTATGGGGTGGGGATTTGAATGGTTTCTGAAATATATGGCCTTTTAAAGTGGAGGGGCGGGGCGCATTGCCCGAGCATAAAGTAACCCCCAGGTTGGTGTGACTGAATGAGTCTTATCATAAGGAACAAGAATAGGTTATGGGTGGGGATCTTTTGATTGTTTGTTTGATTTGAGGTTTTACGTCCCCGTCAACACTGTAAAGGTCATTTTGGAGACGTTGCTTCCAATTTTGTGGGACTTTTACCCGACATTGAGATGAAATGACATCTCAAGCCCTGTCGCCCAATGAAACCAATAGGGTTTATTAGCATGGACGGACCGCCTCGCACCGCGGTTCCTGGACAGGCTTAGATCCTCTAAGCGGTTTACCAGTACTAGTGTGCGGGCCGGATTCAGCTCTGCGTGGAAGCATCATGCAGCCCATATATTTCTTCAAGCCCCTATGGGCGGGGGCTTGGGTGAGGATTTGAACGAACTCTGAGATATATGGCTTTTAATGAAGTAAAGCAGTGGGACTTAACCCAGGCAGTTCGGATGACTCCCAAGGTAGTGTTATTTGAATGTGTCTTATCACAAAGAGGATAATTATATATGGTTGAGGGGTGGGGCTCTGAACAGTTTCTGAGATATATAGCCTTTTGTGAAGTGGTGGGGTGAGGCAAGGCCCTGGCTTGACCCGGGAGACCTCCAGGTTGACGTCAATGAATGTGTCGTATCATGAAAAACAACAATATATATGGTTAGAGGTGGGGATCTGTAAGGTTTCCAAGATATTGGGTCTTTAATGAAATGAAGGGGTGGGGCACGACTCCGGCACATCCACGGGGACCCACAGGTTAGTGTCAGTGAATGAATCATATCATAAGAAACAAGAATATATAAGGTTTAGGGGCGGGGATCTGAATAGTTTCTGAGATAGATGGCCTTTTGTTAAGTGGAGGGGTGGGGCAAGGCCCCGGCGCACCCAGGAAGACCCCCAAATTGGTGTCAATGAATGAGTCTCTTCATAAGGAACAAGAATTTATAGGGTTTACGGGTGGGGAACTGTAAGGTTTCCAAGATATTGGGCTTTTTATGAAATGGAGAAAGGGGCATGACCCCGGCGCAACCCGGGGGACCCCCAGGTTGGTGTCACTGAATGCGTCTTATCATAAGGAACAAGAATATACATTGTTTAAGGTGGGGATCTAAATAGTTTCTGAGATAGATGGCCTTTTGTGAAGAAGAAGGGGTGGGGCAAGGCCCAGCCGCACCCCGGGAGACCCCCAAGTTGGTGTCAGTGAATGTATATTTTCATAAGGAACAAGAATATATATATAGTTTAGGGGTGGGGATCTGTAAGGTTTCCAATATATTGGGCCTTTTATTGAATGGAGGGGGTGGGGCATGACCCCGGCACGTACCGGGGGACCCCCAGGTTGGTGTCACTGAATGCATCTTATCATAAGTGTTACGAGATGGAATAGGAAACCTCTCTGGTGCTTATGCACATCTAAATTATTTTAGTAGATATATGGTAGGGCGGTGCGAGTGAAATATTTTAGGTGAAATATGGTACGCAAACTATGCTGCTCCATGAACAAGTCATGCACATATCATACGATGTATGCATGAGTGGTTTATAGAGAGCTGTTTTTACAATACAGGGGGCCGCTATAAGGCTGAGTCCTATAGAATTTGCCTAAATATCGCCAACCGCCAAATTGTGCCATATATTATTTTCATTCCCGTCACGTGTTGTGAGGGTGTTCGTTTTAACAGGAGTCATGGCATTGATTTATAGGGTCGTTTCATCAATTTTTCCTATGGGAAATGTACTATTTGAACGCAAATCCATTATCTACTCGATTTTTGCTATCTAGCTTTGTTTGTGGCCGGTATCTCCACTTCGCCACGAACAAAGCAAGGTAATATGAGTAGGCATGATTTTCTGGTAGTATTCATAGATATATAAACCCTGAAAAAAACGAACACTTTAGCAGCAGGTCAAGTGGTAACGTGTACCCACAACATCGTGTCGGGAAATACAAAGTATATTGAAAGGTATGTTAAATCTATGTTTAGTATTATTTTTGTATGAACATGCTTGTAGGTTTTGGAGGGGTTTACTTCTAGTATACCCCAACTTTCTGAAGCCTGTTCTGAATTCACTGTTGTGGCCTGTAGTGATTAGGCTACTAGCTTTGCCAGCTAGACGTCGCAGGATTGATCCCAGGCTTCTCCAGTAGTAGAATGAGTCCATCTAAGTGAGGTCCTGTCTCATGCTGACCCTAGATGTTGGTGAGACGTAAAGTTTGGACACCCGCTCATTCTGGATTCATTTAGGCTTTTACACCCCTTTTGTAGAATGTAATTAATAAACGCCGGGTCACTTGTTTGATCCATGACTTTTGACTAGCTGTGGTTAGAAAACCGTGGTTCCGTCCCAATATGATATTAGGTGTAGAGGGAACGTAAACTAAAGACGGGTTTAACCATATCTTCATCATCAGGGCAAACTCTTACAAGAGCCTGTTGGGTTATCCGTGATGATGAACCGTAATGAATTTTATTTTACAAGCATGTTCACGTTGATTAGAAATAATTTTGTTCAAGAAGAATTACGAGTTCATTTTGTAATGATGCCGTTTTTGTCTGATAACTCAGTTTGTGCATGTATGTACATATAAAGAACGTGATGATGCTAAGTGGGAGTATTTGGTCGCCACACGTCATAACGGCCTGAGCGGCGGGGATGACGTCAGCTGCGTCATCGGCGTCGCGAGGACGGTTGTGACGGGGTGCCTACCAAATAGAGAGAATTTACGGCAAACAGTGTTGGCCCTTATGAGACACTAACAAATGTTGTGGATTATAGATGAAAATCTTCCGTTGTAGTTTCTATCTGTTATTAATGTATTGAATTTGTGAATAGCTATATTTGTGGGCCGTGTCGCGGAGAAGGATATGAAATAGAGATTGTTATGTTTCCTGTAATTGGCGGCTGACCAGGTAGCGCAAAGGCGTGGTCTGTTCAATTGCCTCTTACTTGTGATAATGTAGTGAGCACAAATTTGATGAGTATTATGCTCAGTAGTAGTGAGCATTAATTGATTTCTGTAGTGCTCAGTAAGGAAACATGAACTTTGAGTATTATTGTGTCAAGCGCTGGGTGCTGATAATTTAATGCACAGTCAAGTTGAGTTCTGCTGTACGGTTATTTGTCGCATGCACTAATCAGCCTGTAGGTCTGGTCGGCGCATGCGCAATAACGGTATATGCATGAACATATTCTTACTTCTCCGGGAGGGGGATCATGATATAGCATGTATGTTTTGTGACTCGTTTCTAGTCCCGTTATCGTAATTTGCAGGCACAACAATGTGTGACCTGCTGCTCCCTGCTTAATAGCAGCAGGTACTGGTACGACGCTAGGCGTTAGGGTCCAGCAAGGGCGGACAGACCGCCGTAATCAGCGCCTACCAGGGTAGAAGCAGAATCTAAATCATTGTTCGTTGTAAACAAATGTGAGACCATGGAAGAGGTCAACTTACCTGCAGGTTATTTGGACGATCACTAAACCTCTGATCAGCAAACGTGATCGCTAAACCTATGATTATCAACTATGTTGATAGACTAGTTCTACTAGTTCGCGAGAGGAAGTTTCACGCGAGTGGGGGATTCACCCTAAGTTATAAACTGGCCAGTCGCGTCTTGTGTTGTTTCTTTTTTTGTTTTTGTTGTTGTTTTGGTTGTTTGCTTCTGTAGGTATTCACGTCACCCGTTCCGAGCAAAGAACATTGTTTTGCCTTCGGAGCGGACGTCGTGAGTTGGCTACAGAAGCAACAAATTGTGATGTTTTGTGTTTGTAAGCGTTGTATGTAGATACTGTAAATAATTCATGTCATTCATCTAACATCTTTCTTGTGCCTTACCCCACAGCTGCCCGTACACCTGTCAGAGATCACGCTCGGTTGTCTTGTCAGCATGGGGGTTTGCGGGACGCCGTAAACCCACATGTAACATTTGGTGTCAGTGAAGTGAGGATTTGATCTCTGGCTGGTGTTCCCGGCTGTGGAACAGCACATTGATACTCTGAATCATCAATTTAAAAAAAAAAAAAAATGTATTGACAGCCACATTTAGAAATTAACTTGAATCTTCCTTCCTGCGTTGTTGAAGTGCGAAACCCATGTATTCAACTGAATGGATACTGACAAGTCGACAATTTCTGAGCAGGAAGGCAAGGCAAACCCCACCTTTTCTTGGTAACGAAAAATTTAAGTAGACCCCACTTGATTGTGTTACCTGACATTCTACTAAGTTAAACTGGAGTTACTAATTGATCTTACCCACACATGGTTCTGACGTAGTGACGTTAACAATTTACTGACGTTGACATAACGGTAGCGTTAATTTTTACGCAGTGGCTTGAGGTTAGGTATGACGTAATAGAAACAGTAATGGTGACTTGTTATGATCGGAGTTTTGTAATGTGATGAAACTTCGGATTGTAGCATTTTACTGTAAACGTCGTCGGTTTATGACGTCATATTAGACTACCAGTACGCAACGTCATACTTTGCTAAAAGCATTTGACATTTCAAATCGCGTGTGCTTTAATAACTAACGTTTTAGTTAGATTAACGCGTATAACACATATCTTAACGTTTTAGTTAAGCCCATTCAATCATCACTGATCATAACTGATCAGTTTATAGTGGTTTTGATAGTAACGTGAGATTTACGTTATCAATTAATGGAGCGTTTAATGCAAATGGGAAAGGACTTAGGTTATGAGGGGAAGGAGTTACAAGGTTTTGTTAAGGAGCAGCAAGATATTGAGCGGGCAGAAAGGCAAGAGCAAAGGGATTTGGAAAGGTTAAGGTCTGAGGAAAAGGAAAAGGAAAGGGTACATGAACTAGCTAAGTTAGAAGTAGAAGAAAAGGAAAGGGCACATGAACTTGAAATGGCACGCATTAAGACTGAAAGGGAGGCAAAAGAGATTAGTGAGGCCCATTTAGAACAAATAAAACATGGGTTTGAGCTACAGCACCAAGAATTAAGGAATCAGTTAGAAATGCAGAGAGCGAAGCTCGAGCTAGAATTTGAAAGGCAAAAAGCTGAGAAGGTGGCTCATGCCCGGGATCCTAAGTTACCTTATTTTGAAGAGGGTAAAGATAAAATGGATAGTTATTTATCTAGGTTTGAGAAATATGCTACGGCTAATAAATGGGATAAGAGTGTTTGGGCCGCGTATTTAAGTGCATTGCTCAAAGGGCGCGCACTTGATGTTTATGACCGGTTGTCAAATGAGGATGCGGCGGATTATGAAAAGTTAAAGGACGCTTTATTAAAGAATTTTGACATGACAGAGCGCGGATTTAGGAAACAGTTTCGTTATAGTAGGCCCGAGAAATCAGAAACGTTCATACAGTTCAGTAGTAGACTGAGAAGTTATTTAGAAAAATGGCTTAATATGGCAAAGATAGAAAAATCTTTTCCGGCTGTCTGTGATTTCATGGCAAGGGATCAGTTCCTGGAGTCATGTAATAGAGAACTGTATGTACATCTGAAGCCAAAACAGTTTGGTAATTTAGATGAAATGGCTAGGGAGGCAGATTTGTTTGCAGAAGCGCGCGGGGGCGTATATAGTTGCATTAATAAGGGGCAACGCGATAATAGAGGCGCAGCGCAGGGTAAACAGGACATGGTTGACTCGAACAAACCGAGTGGTAGACCGGATATCAAGTGTAGCATATGCGGTAAGGGTCATTTAACAATTAAATGTTTTAAGAACCCCGACAGGAAACAATTGTATAGCGCAGAGGTAGGAGCAACTGGAGTTGGGGATAGCGGTGTTAAGGAAAATTTTAACACGCGCGTAGAGGCTCAAGGTTCTCAGGTTAAGAATGAGAATACGCAGAATGTAGGTCGTGGTTATACACGTGGTCGTGGTAATTTTAGAGGGTCTTTTCGCGGACGCGGTAAAAATAATAGCACACCACGTGGCGCAGCACACCAAGTTAGTTTTTGTCAAACGGAAGTAACTAGGAAAGGTGATGAGATTGGAACTATTTTTGAAAATAAGGTTGGTGATCATTTGATTTCGGATAGGGAGGAGTGTAGTAAGGAAACTAGGGAAGGTGTCTGTTACTTCTTAAAGGCAAGGTTACCGACGGCACAAGGATTGGTTAATAATAAAAAGGTGGTTGTATTAAGAGATACTGGGTGTACAGGCTGTGTCGTTCGGAGAAGTTTGGTTTCGGATAGTCAGTTAATAGGAAAGGAATCAAATGTTACGTTGATTGATGAATCCACACAAAGGTATCCTTTGGCAATGATTGACATTGATTGTCCTTTTTTCACTGGGAAAGCTGAAGCTTTGTGTATGGATGATACGTTGTACGATTTGGTTATCGGTAACATTGATGGATCAAAACTTCCTGATATGTCTCATTTCTCAGCCGCGGCTGTAACTAGGTCTCAAACTAGGCAGGATGAGAAGCCTTACAGAAAACTTAAGGTTCCCGATCAGATCATTAACGATGACAAGGAGGCTTTCAAGCAAGCTCAGGTTGATGATCCAACTTTGGAAAACATCAGGAAAAGGGTTGTATCTGGGAACAAGACTGTGAGTCGTGGTTTAAACCGAGGTGAAACTAGGTTTATTGAGAAAAAAGGTTTGGCATATAGGGAGTTCACCAAGGGTAACAAAGTCTCTTTCCAACTTGTGGTCCCTCAAAGTTTCCGAGGAAAGGTGTTGAAACTGGCTCATGAAACGCTTATGTCTGGACATATGGGTATTAGGAAGACATTGGATAGAGTTGTAACTGAGTTTTACTGGCCCGGTATTTGCGGTGATGTCGCTAGATTTTGTAAATCTTGTGATATTTGTCAGAGAACTATTCAGAAAGGTCGGGTCACTAAAGTACCTCTAGGAAAAATGCCATTGATTAGTACGCCATTTAAGAGGGTGGCAGTGGACATAGTTGGTCCAATTGAGCCTCGATCTGATAGGAAATCTCGGTATATTTTAACCATGATAGATTATGCGACAAGGTATCCAGAGGCGATAGCTTTACCGAGTATTGAGACGGAACGTGTCGCGGAAGCGCTTATTGAAATGTTTAGTAGGGTTGGCATTCCTGATGAAATGTTGACTGATTGTGGATCACAGTTTACTGCTGAGGTAATGAAGGAAGTCAGCAGACTTCTTTCTCTTCAACAGTTAACGTGTAGTCCGAGACACCCAATTTGCAACGGACTGATAGAGCGTTTCCACGCTACGTTAAAGCAGATGTTACGTCGCATGTGTGCTGAACGTCCAAAAGATTGGGATAAATATCTTCCAGCTTTATTATTTGCGGTAAGGGAAGTCCCACAAGAGTCTTTAGGATACTCCCCTTTTGAGTTGTTATATGGACGTAACGTCAGAGGTCCAATGGCAATATTAAGAGAATTATGGGCTGAAGAGGTACGCGATGAGCAAGTTCTTTCGACGTATCAATACGTTATTGAGCTTAGGGAACGGTTAGAGCAGACATGCAAATTAGCGCGTGATAATTTAAAGAAGGTTCAGATTAAGCAGAAAGCTTATTATGATAAAGACGCGAGGTCGCGTAAATTTGACGTCGGCGATAAAGTGCTGTTGTTACTACCGACAGACAGTAATAAATTATTGCTTCAATGGAAAGGTCCTTATGAAGTGGTTGAGGTAGTGAACAGAATGGATTATAAGATTGACGTCAATGGAAATGTTAACACATATCACGCTAATATACTGAAGCAGTATGTTGAGCGTCAGACTGTGACGTCTCATTGTCTGATCTCTAAACCTATTACGTCGACAGACAGTCATGACAGAAATGACGTCGACGAGTCTTCATTTGAAGACAGCAATTTTGTAACTGCAGAGCAACAGGAAAGTGACGGTGACGTTAGCGTCCCACACACACTAACGTCAGAGGAGAGTGAGGAGACAGAAGGGCTGAGAGAACAGCGCCTTGCAGGACTGACATGTCAGACAGACCAAATTATATGTACCACATTTATGTCAGAACCTGTGAAATCAATCAAATCTGTTAAGCCAGAAAGGCCACCTCCAGTGAGATTAAAACGATATCCGTTTTCTAACAAACAACAGAGTGTCAGGGGAACAGGAAAATTCTGGGGCAAACCACCATAGCTTAATAGCAATTTTACTTAAGAAAATTTGGGGGCAGACTACCTTAGTAGGTAATTCTTCGCACGGTTGTTGTGTAAATAGCTGTCTTGTTTAGATAGGTTCATCCTATTCCATCTCTATACACAAAGAAAAAACATTTCTGATTGTTTTTTCTCCAAAAGGGGAAACCTTTGTTACGAGATGGAATAGGAAACCTCTCTGGTGCTTATGCACATCTAAATTATTTTAGTAGATATATGGTAGGGCGGTGCGAGTGAAATATTTTAGGTGAAATATGGTACGCAAACTATGCTGCTCCATGAACAAGTCATGCACATATCATACGATGTATGCATGAGTGGTTTATAGAGAGCTGTTTTTACAATACAGGGGGCCGCTATAAGGCTGAGTCCTATAGAATTTACCTAAATATCGCCAACCGCCAAATTGTGCCATATATTATTTTCATTCCCGTCACGTGTTGTGAGGGTGTTCGTTTTAACAGGAGTCATGGCATTGATTTATAGGGTCGTTTCATCAATTTTTCCTATGGGAAATGTACTATTTGAACGCAAATCCATTATCTACTCGATTTTTGCTATCTAGCTTTGTTTGTGGCCGGTATCTCCACTTCGCCACGAACAAAGCAAGGTAATATGAGTAGGCATGATTTTCTGGTAGTATTCATAGATATATAAACCCTGAAAAAAACGAACACTTTAGCAGCAGGTCAAGTGGTAACGTGTACCCACAACATCGTGTCGGGAAATACAAAGTATATTGAAAGGTATGTTAAATCTATGTTTAGTATTATTTTTGTATGAACATGCTTGTAGGTTTTGGAGGGGTTTACTTCTAGTATACCCCAACTTTCTGAAGCCTGTTCTGAATTCACTGTTGTGGCCTGTAGTGATTAGGCTACTAGCTTTGCCAGCTAGACGTCGCAGGATTGATCCCAGGCTTCTCCAGTAGTAGAATGAGTCCTTCTAAGTGAGGTCCTGTCTCATGCTGACCCTAGATGTTGGTGAGACGTAAAGTTTGGACACCCGCTCATTCTGGATTCATTTAGGCTTTTACACCCCTTTTGTAGAATGTAATTAATAAACGCCGGGTCACTTGTTTGATCCATGACTTTTGACTAGCTGTGGTTAGAAAACCGTGGTTCCGTCCCAATATGATATTAGGTGTAGAGGGAACGTAAACTTAAGACGGGTTTAACCATATCTTCATCATCAGGGCAAACTCTTACCGGCCCCGATAGCTCAGTGGTAGAGCGTCCGCTCCGGGAATGGGAGGTCGCGGGTTCGATCCCCGGCCGCGCCATACCAAAGGCGTGAAAAATGGTACTAGGAGCTCCCTTGACTGACGCTCGCATTATCAGGGGTAGTCCTAGGAAGATAAATGAAGGCAGGTAAGTATTTGTTAGAGGATACTTTGTTTGTCACAATAAAAGCTCTACAGAGCTTATGTTATTTGTTTCGAATATGCGACGTTAAATAAAGCTTCTTTATCTTTTATCTTTATCTTTAAGAGCCTGTTGGGTTATCCGTGATGATGAACCGTAATGAATTTTATTTTACAAGCATGTTCACGTTGATTAGAAATAATTTTGTTCAAGAAGAATTTCGAGTTCATTTTGTAATGATGCCGTTTTTGTCTGATAACTCAGTTTGTGCATGTATGTACATATAAAGAACGTGATGATGCTAAGTGGGAGTATTTGGTCGCCACACGTCATAACGGCCTGAGCGGCGGGGATGACGTCAGCTGCGTCATCGGCGTCGCGAGGACGGTTGTGACGGGGTGCCTACCAAATAGAGAGAATTTACGGCAAACAGTGTTGGCCCTTATGAGACACTAACAAATGTTGTGGATTATAGATGAAAATCTTCCGTTGTAGTTTCTATCTGTTATTAATGTATTGAATTTGTGAATAGCTATATTTGTGGGCCGTGTCGCGGAGAAGGATATGAAATAGAGATTGTTATGTTTCCTGTAATTGGCGGCTGACCAGGTAGCGCAAAGGCGTGGTCTGTTCAATTGCCTCTTACTTGTGATAATGTAGTGAGCACAAATTTGATGAGTATTATGCTCAGTAGTAGTGAGCATTAATTGATTTCTGTAGTGCTCAGTAAGGAAACATGAACTTTGAGTATTATTGTGTCAAGCGCTGGGTGCTGATAATTTAATGCACAGTCAAGTTGAGTTCTGCTGTACGGTTATTTGTCGCATGCACTAATCAGCCTGTAGGTCTGGTCGGCGCATGCGCAATAACGGTATATGCATGAACATATTCTTACTTCTCCGGGAGGGGGATCATGATATAGCATGTATGTTTTGTGACTCGTTTCTAGTCCCGTTATCGTAATTTGCAGGCACAACAATGTGTGACCTGCTGCTCCCTGCTTCATAGCAGCAGGTACTGGTACGACGCTAGGCGTTAGGGTCCAGCAAGGGCGGACAGACCGCCGTAATCAGCGCCTACCAGGGTAGAAGCAGAATCTAAATCATTGTTCGTTGTAAACAAATGTGAGACCATGGAAGAGGTCAACTTACCTGCAGGTTATTTGGACGATCACTAAACCTCTGATCAGCAAACGTGATCGCTAAACCTATGATTATCAACTATGTTGATAGACTAGTTCTACTAGTTCGCGAGAGGAAGTTTCACGCGAGTGGGGGATTCACCCTAAGTTATAAACTGGCCAGTCGCGTCTTGTGTTGTTTCTTTTTTTGTTTTTGTTGTTGTTTTGGTTGTTTGCTTCTGTTGGTATTCACGTCACCCGTTCCGAGCAAAGAACATTGTTTTGCCTTCGGAGCGGACGTCGTGAGTTGGCTACAGAAGCAACAAATTGTGATGTTTTGTGTTTGTAAGCGTTGTATGTAGATACTGTAAATAATTCATGTCATTCATCTAACATCTTTCTTGTGCCTTACCCCACAGCTGCCCGTACACCTGTCAGAGATCACGCTCGGTTGTCTTGTCAGCATGGGGGTTTGCGGGACGCCGTAAACCCACATGTAACAATAAGGAACAAGCATATATATGGTTTGGGGGTGGGGATCTGGATGGTTTCTGAGTTATATGGCCTTTTATGAAGTGGAGGGGGTGGGGCATGGCCCCGGCTTAACCTGGTGGACCCCCATGTTGGCATTAAAGCATATGGCTGAGAGACATTTACTCAAGGAACATTTCTATAAAAGTTTTGTCAAAATATCTGCAATAACTTGGCAGCAAATGCCATTTTTCAATTTTCCCAATTATAAGTCTATGGAAAATGTAAGTTGCCATAGCAACCAAACTAAAGAACTAAATTTTATAAAAAAAAACAAACAAAAAAACACAAAACCTGTAAAGACAAATATTGTGAATATATCTCAGCCTAATAGAGCATTCGGTTCCTAAGGAGATGATTTTTGTATTTTTTTTTTTTTTTATTGTTTTTAATATTGGTTTCCATGGCAACCAACCGAAATGAGCAGTAGGCCTAAAATCATATGGCAGATAGTAGATCGCCTAAGGAACAGTTCTATGAAGTTTTGTCAAAACATCTGCAATGACTTGGCAGAAAATGCCATTTTTACATTTTTTCTCCATTATAAGTCTATGGAAAGTCTAAGTTGCCAAAGCAACCAAACTAAAGAGTCGATTTTCATAAAAACTTTCAATCCTCCAGCCCAAGGATACTACACATGAAATTTGGGCCCAATCGGCCCAGTGGTTTCAGAGGATATGTCGTGTGAAAGTGTTGACGTCATACGACGACGCAGACGCAGACGACGACGGGCAAGTGCCTATCCTATAAGCTCCCCCGGAGCCTTCGGCTCTGGTGAGCTAAAAATCTTCTTCTCTGAAACCACACGGCCCAGGTCTTTGATATTTGGTATGAAGCTGCATCTAGTGGACCCCTACCAACATTGTTCAAATTATAGTGCTGGGGCCAAAAATGCCCCCGCCCCGGGGCCCTTTGGTTTTACATGGGCTTATACAGAGAAAAGCTTTAAGAATTTTCTTCTCGGAAACCGCATGACCCAGGTCTTTACGATTTGGTATGAAGCTTCATCTAGCGGACTCCTACCAAGATTGTTCAAATTATAGTTCTGGGGCCAAAAATGCCCCCCCCCCCCCCCCCCCCCCCGCCCTGGGCCCTTTGGTTTTACATTGGCTTGTATAGAGAAAATCGTTAAAAATCTTCTTCTCTGAAACTGCAAGGCCCAGGCCTTTGATATTTGGTATGAAGCTTCATCTTGTGGACCTCTACCAAGATTTATCAAATTATTGTCTGGGACCAAAACTGCCCCCGCTTCCGGGTCCCGGGACCAAAACTGCCCCCGCTCCCGGGCCCCTTTGGTTTTACAAAGACTTATATTTGGAAAATCTTTAAAAATCTTCTTCTGTGAAACCACGAGACCTAGGTCTTTGATACTTGGTGTGAAATTTAATCTAATGGATCTCTATCAAGATTCTTCAAATTATAGCCCTGGGGCCAAAAATGCCCCCTCCCCGAGAACCTTTGGGTTTACATAGGCTTATACAGGGAAATCTTTAAAAATATCCTTCTCTAAAACTGCAGGGCCCATGTCTTTGGTATTTGGTATGGAGCTTCATCTAGTGGACCTCTACCAAGATTGTTCAAATTATAGCCCTCGGGCCACAGATGCCCCCGCCCCGGGGCCCTTTGGTTTTACATAGACTTATATAGAGATAATCTTCGAAAATCTTCTTCCCTTAAACAGCAAGGCCCAGGTCTTTGAAAATTGGTGTGGAGCTTCATCTAGTGGACCTCTATCACGATTGTTTAAATTATAGTCCTGAGACCAAAATGCCCCCGCCTAGGGGTCATTTGGTTTTACATAGGCTTATGTAGGGAATATCTTTGAAAAAGTCTTCTTCTCTGAAACCACAAGGCCCAGGTCTTTGATATTTGGTGTGTAGCTTCATCTAGTGGACCTTTGCCAAGATTGTTCAAATTATAGCCTTTGTTATACCCGCTTTTTCGAAGAAAAATCGGGTATATTGTTTTCGAATCGGACTTGAGTGGTCGTAAGTCCGTCTGTCTGTCCGTCCATCCGTCACGTTCCTTGTAAATGGATCTCCTCTGCAACCACTGAAGTTACACTTTTGAAACTTTGCATGTGGATAGTACGTGGAATGTAGATGGCAGTGGGCAACTTTTTTGTGACCTTGACCTCAACATGACCCCAAGGCTAAAGGTCAAAAATTATGATTTGCCATATCCCCAAAACTATTGGAGTTACACTTCTGAAACTTTGCGTATTGGATGGTCCTTGGAATATAGAATATCTCGTGTTCGTTTTGGTGTGACATTGACCTCAAGGTCAAAGGTCAGAAAGTAAAATCATTGATTTTGCCATATCGTCTAAACTATTAAACTTCCGAAACTTTGGTTACTGGATGGTCCTTGAAATATAGAATAAATTTGGATACTTTTGGTGTGACCTTGACCTCAACATGACCCCAACGTTAAAGGTCAAAATTATGATTTGCCATATCTCCAAAAGTATTGGAGTCACACTTCTGAAACTTTGCTTATTGGATGGTGTTTGGAATATAGAATATGATGGGCTACGTTTGGTGTGACCTCGACCCCAAGGTCAAAGGTAAAAAGTATGACTTTGCCATATCTTCTAAACTATTGGAGTTACACTTCTGAAACTTGGTTATTTGATGACTGTTGGAATATAGAATAAATTGGGATACTTTGGGTGGACCTCAACATAACCCCAAGGTCAAAGGTAAAAAGTATGACTTTGCCATATCTTCTAAATTTTAAGAGTTACACTTCTGAAACTTTGCTTCTCAGTAAGAATGTTCTTTGCAACTTTTTTATCTTACATGTAGTTTTCGCTAGCTAATACATAGTCATTAGTGTTACTCATAGCAAAAGCGGGTATTTGCGATGGTATACCATCGACTGCTGATCTAGTTGATATTTGGTATGAGCTTCACATTTTTAGACCTCCCTCAACATTATGCACATTATGTTAATCTATGGATCAGGTGAGCGATCCAGGGCCATCATGGCTCTCTTGTTTTGTTCATTTATCCAATTTTCATATCCGCGAAAATGAATTCAAACAGCATACTAAGGTAGAGTGCGTTCAGTGGAAGTGCAGTGTCTAAGAACCATAGCTCTCATATTGTTATCATTGCCCTTTTACATTTTCAGTATATGGCATGTTCAAGAACCGTTTAAGGAATAAAGTCCTTGCTAGATGGGGGGTTTAATAATCTCCGTCTGTTTGTTCGACTTTTTTCCGTCCACCGGTCACACTTTGTCCAGAGGGTAACTCCGTATTTCTTGAAAGATTTTGTCAAGGCTTAATAAAATGATACTTGATACAAGAGGAAGTGAGTGTAGTCGCAGATAAAAAAAGACCTACCGCACGTGCGAGTTTGCAATTTTCGACAAGGCTTCGAGATCTGAGCAGACTGACAAATATTAAGCACTGTCAAGTCTCTGACAAGCGCAAGTGGCACATTACAGCAGTTAGCTGAATTAGTATTAGCTGCCAAGCCATAAAAACTGTTGAAACCAAGATCAGACACCGCTGTGTGCGATTTCTGATCCCAATTTGAACCCAATCCAAACTGTTTGGGAATAAAATTGTCATCACTCTTTGAACCAACAATATGTTCTATAAAAGGGCTATCCTTTGGAAGCAAAGGATATACCACAGAACTGAAAACTTTGGAGTGTATAAGTATTTCTGGGCCTGACTAGCTAGTTTCGTCATGTTGAAAAATTGTCAATCTATATCATATGCATTCTACGCTTGCTTTGAGTCAGTGCAGTTTGTCAGGAAAAATCTAACATACCTTATTTTTTCTTTCGAGTTTTTTATAAATATAGAGTGAGTGAGTGAGTTTTAGTTTTACGTCCCACCAACAGCTAAGGTCATACGGAGACGGGACCTCGGTTTAAAGACTCATCCGAAAGTCTGGAGAAGCCCGGGATCGATCCTGCGATCCCTGGTTTACAAGGCGAGTAGCGTAACCACTGCACCACGGAGGCTTCTTTATAAATATAGAAACTGACTAAAATGTTGCAACTGTGATAGGAAACGTGCAATTTATATGGATATAGTAACTTGTTTTTGGGGGTCTGAATTTGTCAATATATTGACATTTTAGAGAAATACCAAATGCTCGGCGAAACATCACATCTTATCTCTTTTAACTTGTTCAATAAATATTAATAATATTTATTATGTAATCTGGACAGTTCTGGGTGTTATATACTGATGTGTTTATTTTGAATATTGACTACAACCATGATGTAATCCCCAGTGTTTCTCTGGTTTCATTTGTGATTTTCCTGTTGCCAAAAGTGATTTTATTGATGAAACGTCGGAACATTAGTGACACATAAATTCTTATATCTCGATTATTAGAAGCGATATTGACTTGAATTAAGCATTTATTTGCTTCAAAGATACTGTTCTTCTAAAATCAACAAAGAACAGTTTTCGATAAGATTGGTCCGAAAACCCATTTTCGCTTGGACTGCTCAATATGTTTGTGAGCAAAAATAAGGAAAACAAGATAAACCTCCGGAAACCCCATTTGTCTGTATATAACTCTGGGTTTCGAGTGTGTTCATTTCATGGACATCACGTTTGAAAGCTTCCGACTGACTCCAATCGTTTGATGTGTGGGTTCAAGCCGCGCTTGCGAAAATATTGTGTCCTAAATTATCGAAAGAGACTGAATCTACTAGCACCTGTCACCACTGCCATACAGCGCAGATCCCTCCACCTTATGACAGCCTGAACACATTGTAGCTTATACTAACGTCAAACTAAGCAATACAATAATAGCTTAGATCAATAAAGAGTAATGCATGTCTTAAGGAGAATGGGAACTCTTTCAGGGGAGACAACCCCATCCCTTGTATTTTTGTATCTATTGTCAACAGTTGTCAACTCTTAAAGAAACAAGTTTGCTCCCGAGGAACTTATTCTTGCCTTTAAGAAAAAAAAAACATTTTTTTTTTTCAGATAGACAGGGCATATAAAAAAGCGAACAGGAATTCCAGAAAGTTGTCCCCCTTTGTAAAATGGCGGAAAAATCTGCCAGGTGTTCCCATTCCCCTTAATAAGCTTTCAATTTCTTTTTACATTTACATGTGGGCCCCGTCAAGCGATTTTGATACTTGGGAGCAGCGAAGGTTCAGGCGAGCCTGCGCATCCGCGCAGTCTCGCCAGAACCTTCGCTGCTCGCTCATACAAGCAGTGAATCAAGAGGAACCTCCAGACAGAAAGCCATATCCCTGGCCCCTCTAAATGGCTGGGCATGCGCAGTTAAAATTTGTCATGACGGAATGCTCGAAGACACAAATTCGCTTGGCGGGGCTCATATTGTAATGCAACAGATGTTCAGCTTGGTTATATGTATTTCATTGAGCCGTTGACAGATGTAGCCGTTGACAGATGTTTAATTGTTTAACGCGTACGTATAAGCCTGCCCAGGAAAAGTGTGAATAGGTAAACTGACGGGCTCAAAAATGACCTTAAATAGTGTTGACTGGGCTGTTAAACTCCAAAACAAACACACAAACAAAACAGATGTGTAAAGCTCTTTCATTACATTATAGTGAATCTGATACTGATGGGAAGACTACTATACTATAACCAGTGCTTCAGCTGAAGTGCACGACCCGCCGGATGCTTTTAGCTTTATGAGTGTTACCATATATGGGTATGGCGGCCATTTTGGTCATGTGACCTGGACCTAAAACGGTTCCCACAATAAATGTGCCTTATCGTAAGGAGAAAAACTATATCTTATACTTTAGTACTGTATTCTGAATCGTTTGCAGGATAAAATGCATTCTCACTTTTCCAATACAAAAGCATATATGTGTCAAAGTTTGACCTAGGTACAAAGAAGGTCAAGGTCAACCCAGGGTCACCATTTCAGCAATTTATGATGGGCCTACGTCCCAGATGCTATTTATCAAATTTCGTGGAAATCTGCCAGGTGGTTCTGGAGAAGACTATTTTTGAAGGGTTTTTACCATATATGGCTTTGCGGCCATTTTGGTCATGTGCCCTGGACCCCATGAGCAAATTTTGGTTTCCCCTATCCCATAGCGGCTCCATATGAAATTTGACTTCAATCGGCCCAACGGTTTCCGAGGAGAAGCAGTTCGAAAATGTTCACACTTTTCGCATCGGCGAGGCTAAACTAAATGGAATGTGATATTTCGCAAGTTCATTGGTAAGATCTCATTGATATCTATCAGTACCAAAAAAATTGTTTAAATATTCCAAGCGGTTAAGTCACTATCACCAATTTTCACGAACGGGTTACGGACGGACAGACAGACGAACCATATATGGCTTGGCGGCCATTTTGGTCATGTTACCTGGATCCCATGAGCAAATTTTGGTTTCCCCCATCCCATAGGGGCTTCATATGAAATTTGATTTCAATCGGCCCAACGGTTTCCGAGGAGAAGCAGTTCGAAAATTTTCACATTTTTCGCCTCGGCGAGGCTATACTAAATGGAATGTAATATTTCGCAAGTTCATTGGTTAGATCTCATTGATATCTATCAGTATGCTGAAAATTGTTTAAATATTCCAAGCGGTTAAGTCACTATCACCAATTTTCACATACGGGTTACGGACAGACCCAAAGAAGGTCAAGGTCAACCCAGGGTCACCATTTTAGCAACTTATGATGGGCCTACGTCCCAGATGCTATTTATCAAGTTTCGTGGAAATCTGCCCCGTGGTTCTGGAGAAGACTATTTTTGAAGGGTTTTTACCATATATGGCTTGGCGGCCATTTTGGTCATGAGACCTGGACCCCATGAGCAAATTTTGGTTTTCCTATCCCATAGAGGCTCCATATGAAATTTGACTTCAATCGGTCCAACGGTTTCCGAGGAGAAGCAGTTCGAAATTTTTCACATTTTTCGCCTCGGCGAGGCTATACTAAATGGAATGTAATATTTCGCAAGTTCATTGGTTAGATCTCATTGATATCTATCAGTATGCCAAAATTGTTTAAATATTCCAAGCGGTTAAGTCACTATCACCAATTTTCACAAACGGGTTACGGACGGACAGACAGACGAACCATATATGGCTTGGCGGCCATTTTGGTCATGTGACCCGGACCCCATGAGCAAATTTTCGGTTTCCCCCATCCCATAGAGGCTCCATATGAAATTTGACTTCAATCGGCCCAACGGTTTCCGAGGAGAAGCAGTTCGAAAATGTTCAGGTTTTTCGCCTCGGCGAGGCTATACTAAATGGAATGTAATATTTCGCAAGTTCATTGGTTAGATCTAATTGATATCTATCAGTATGCCAAAAATTGTTTAAATATTCCAAGCGGTTAAGTCACTATCACCAATTTTCACATACGGGTTACAGACGGACAGACTGACAGAATGACCGAATGACAGAATGACACGGTGATTTTAGGGCACTCTTAGAAATCAACCGACTTCAGTCGGTTGCTTTTTCTGCGGGTCGTGCAATTTATCAACGACTTTTGAGAGTTTATCGTTCAAACGTGACAAGTCTGTTCCATGTTTTAGGGGAAGCAAGTTTCGGATTTTTTTTTCCACAGGATTTTAAAATAATATTTTTTTTTTTGATAATGACATTATGAAGAATTCGTGGCCAAGAGATTAATATGATGCCGCACGGATCTCAGTAAAACTATATTGCCTTATGTAAAATCTCAACTGAAGGCAACTTACCTAAAGCACGGAATAGTCCAAAATTGAAAGTGCAGTCACGTCTCGCTGCATTTTGAAAGACTATACTATCGGCCTTAGTACGTATGTACTTGAACAGGTCGATGGATGTTTACTGAACATTACGTCACACGGCCGATCCATCTGATACCGTTATATAGGGGTTGCAGTATCATTAGAAAAAGCAAACTTCTGATATAAAAGCTTAAACTCTTTCTTATGCGCACCAATAGAATACATTGTCCCCATTTATAACGTATCGGGTGGATAGTTCCGTATGACGTAGTGTTCGATCAGTACTTATCTTTAAAACATAACAACACGCGTAAGTGAACCTCAGTGTCGGATGTCATCGGATAGCTTTAGATGGGAAAAATATCGGCTTGTCGTTCTGGTAAGCTGCATTTTATTATTATTTTTGCCACTTGTTACCTATGGCTCTCTTAAAAACATTCGACTATCATGAGTTCATCGCGAAATCTTTTGAAAAACAATTAATTCCAGAAATGCCTTCATTTAATGCTCTAAAATGATACATTACGCAAACACGCCTATACAAATACAGTGCCACCTTTATCGCCGAAAAAATGAAAATTTTATGATGAAAAATTGTGATATTTTTCTTATTTCTGCACCAGATACGGATTGTGGACACTCGTTAGAACCGCCTCAACCAGGCGGTTCTAACGAGTACTCATGATCTATATTTTAGAGCAGAAATAAGAAAACTAAGGTATACTCCCGGAAATCCCAGTTTTACTACATAAAAGTGGGGTTCAAGGGGTCAAAATTATATAGGCGTGTTTTCGTGATGTTTTGCTGAAAATTTTTTATTTCTGCTACAATTATTGATTCATGACCCTCATTTAGGTGGTTTCTTTAGGTAAACCCGTCCATGTAAAATAATGGCGTCCAACATGGTTTCAGAAATGACAACTATTAATAGGTAAATGTATTAAAATCCTTCCTATTTCCGTTTTCAAAATAGATTGTGGATGCTCGTTAGAACCGCCTTATTGAGGTGGATCAAACGAGTACCAGCAATCTATGTTTTGAGCAAAAATAAGGCAGATGATGTACACACCCGTAAACCCATCTTTTCTCTTACGAAATTTTAGAAGCCCCCGTGGTGTAGTGGTTGCGCTACTCGCCTTGTAAACCAGGGATCGCAAGATCGATCCCGGTTTCTCAGGACTTTCGTATGAGTCTTTACACCGAGGTCCCGTCTCCGTATGACCATAGCTGTTAGTGGGACGTTAAACTCAAACACTCACTCACTCTATCGAACTTGTTGTTATTTTAACGTGTGCAATATAACTACCTGAGTGTGTATTATTTAAGTAGAAGAACAATATAAACTCAACTTCCATTCTGATCCTTTTCTTTTCTTTTTTTTCACATTTAATTATCTGTCATGAATATCATTGTATAGACCATTTTTAATAGAAGATGCTGAAACTGAGAACTGGATATAGTTATTAACCTACAGTAGAACTTCGATGGCTCGAACATCGATGGCTCGTTTACCATGGATGTGTCGAACCCATTCTTGAGCCCCTACCGAAATCCTCTACATACTCTACATAAGAAATAGTGGGGGATAATTAAGGAGATTTTAGTCTTTAATCTTGCAAATGTATGTTGTGTGTACTCATTAGAATCGCCTCGATGAGGCGATTCTAATGAGCACACACAGCATACATAAATTATAGAACACCGAAAAGATGTCTAAAAGTATCTCGGTATGCCTCCTGACAGTAACCCTCAATGGCTCGAACTACCCCTGTCTCAAACAGATTTTCGAGGTCCCAACGGTGTTCGAGCCATTGAAGTTCTACTGTAGTTATAAAACAAGCTCCTTACCAGTCTTGAGACTTTGTTTTGACTTTCACGCTCTAGCTGAGGTACAGGCCTATTCACTAAATAAGGGGCGTCACACTTGTTTGATTTTGCCTGCAATGCATGGGCAATGTGCTAAAATTTCTTACTTGGATGAATTTAGAATGTGTATATACGCAATTACAAGTCACTAGTATAGAACAATTTTGAGCTTTGTGCAAGAGGTGGAATGATTGGATGCCTACAGATACTAAAAGGGGCCTAAATACTAAAATAGGCCATTCTCTCTTGTTAAATTGCACTGTCAGTCAACCATGGACGATTGGGGCCAGTTTTGGTGAGACAGGCAAAATCAATAAGAGTACAACTATGAAAAATACAATTATAAGAAAATATAATGCCTTGAACAGCAAAGAAAATGTGTGTGCTCAGTTAATCTGAATGAAAGGTGTCAATGTACATTATATTGTCGGCCCCCGCCCATTGGGTCTTGAAGAAAAAGGCGGGCTGCATGATGCTTCCACGCAGAGCACACGAGTACTGGTAAACCGCATACGTATCTAAGCCTGCCCAGACAAAGCGGATCGGCCCGTCCATGCTTATAAACCCGTTTGGTTTCATTGGGCGGTAGGGCTCGACAAGTCATTTCATCTCAATGTCGGATAAAAGTCCCACAAAATTGGAAGCAACGTCTCCAAAATGACTAAAGTATCAGGGATCCTTACCATTCAAGTGTCGGTCTTTAACTGTCGAGCTGCAAGGCATTCGAGTAGGATCAACTTGCTCTGCAACGTCTCGCCAACAACTGCTTATTTTCTTCTGCGGGGATGCTCGTTTTCACCATTTGGTAAACATTGACCTATCAGAACGAAGGATGGCTCAAGCTACCGCACCGAACCGAGCCACACTTAACTCCTCCCCATTTCATAAGAGGTGCAACCATTGATCTTCTACCAAACCACACCAGTGCCGTTGCTAATCAGCTGATCTTCGCCAAATGATCTTCTGTCAAACCATCCCCGTGTCGTTGGCGCATGTGTTGAAAAACGTGGAGATCGCCCTGATGCCAGGGCTTCTCAATAAACATCCCCCTCCCGAATGCTGAGATCTTGCCCTATACCGTACCAGTAGAACTTCTCTTTCACACTTGCTTTGGTCCTTTGCACACCTTGATGCCCTGCCGATGGCAAGTCATGGTTAGTCCTAATGGCTTCCTGTCTGAGACATTCTGGTAGCACCAGATCCTTCTCTGAACCATCCTTTCTTTGATGATAGAGAATACCATCGATGATCACAAATTCTTCTTTAGTAAGCCAGTAGTTCTTCACAGCGGGGCTTGAAATGAATAGGTCTCTCTCACTCGGAGAAGCAGCTCTATCCATCCAATCAAAGATGAAAGACAAGGTTTGGTCACCACGCTGTGCCTTTCGAACTTCCTCAGTGTCAAAACCCCAGCATGATAGACCAGACTGCGGTGTTTGCACTTGGACATCAGAAACTGAAACTGCTGCTGAAACCAATGAAACCTTCACGGCTCCCTCTCGGGATAGAACCTCTATGTAAACATCACCCCCTGGGTCCCAGGTCTTCCAGGCTACAGGTCCCTCTTCAGACATGTTGCTTTGTGAGCTGGTTATTACCCAGTCACACTTTTCTGCCGAAGAGCTTGTCCCTTTCGGCAGACAGTTTACCTCACTGGTGATACTCCCACTAAAAACCGGCTTGCCACTCTTAGCACAAACTTGACTATTCACCCCGACTCCATAAGTCTCTGCTGATATCCTTAAATACGACTGCTGTATAGCTGGATTCTGTTTCACATCCGACCCCATATTTTCAACCGTGGCCTAGTGGTTAAGAGCGCTGACTCTTGATCATTAGGTCTCTCACCGCTGTGGTTCGAGCCTCGCTCGGGTCACATGTGAGACGCCAAGTTCTGCAACAGAAGGTCAGGTGGTTTTTCTCCGGGTACTCCGGTTTTCGCCAACCTCTGATTAACGATCGGCTCGATATGAGTGAAATAATCTTGAAAGGGCCGTAAAACCCAAACAAGAAAAAAATCAACCAATGGCCCCCTCGGTCCCTCTAGACCGTCACCCACGGCCTCTGGCCTCTCAACGGTGTGCACCCCGCCTTCAGCACCAGAAGTAGAGTTCAGTGACGTCAATGGGACTGCGTCATCAACCTCCCGGGTAAAGGTTCCCCACCGGTTATCAGCCATTACGCAGTAGCTACACCCCCACAAGGCAGATCCTTTGGCAACAATCCAGGGATGTATTGATCACACTGTACATCTTCACATGGTCTTCTTGAAAGAGCATCGGCATTCCCGTGCTTTTGGCCGGCTCTGTATTGCAACACTATGTTGTACTCTGAGAGTTCTTCCATCCATCTGGCCAACTGTACTTGAGGCCCTCTAAATCGCAATAACCAGGTCAAGCTCGAGTGGTCAGTTCTAATGGTAAAATGTGTTCCTAGCAAGTAATAACGAAAATGCCCGCAAAAGCGGACAATCGCTAGCTATTCTTTTCTAGTTGCACAGTACTTCCTTTGTTCCTTAGTGAGAGCATAGCTACCATATGCGATAACCTTCTCCTCACCATTCTGGATCTGTAACAGCTCTGCCCCTATGGATTCATTGGATGCATCGGTATCCAAGATGTAGTGATCATCATGGTTCGGCAAAGCTAGTATCGGTGGACTGGTGAGCCTCGTCTTCAAAGTATCAAAGGCGTACTGTTGTTCTGGTCCCCAATTGAAATTATTTTTCCAAAGAATACTGTAAAGTGGGATAGCCAGGCGTGAGAAGTCTATTACAAAACTGCGGTGATAGTTTACTAATCCCATGAACCTCTCCACTTCTTTGGCCATGGTTGGTGTCGGCCAGACCACCACAGCTAGGATGTCGGCCTTAGTCATGGAAAGCTTGTCACCACTGATCTGTCGTCCCAAAAACTCCACCTCCTGCTGGAGAAATACACACTTTTTGTTTTAAGTTTCAGGCCAAATTTACGAAAGCGTTTGAGGGCGTCGCCTAGGTTTGCTAGATGATCCTCAAAGGTTTTCCCCATTATCGACACATCATCAAGAAACGCGAGAACCGTTTACCATTGAAAATTTCCAATTAAGACCGCGAAGCACGAGGTTCATAACACGAGCATATGTCGCGGACGCGTTGCAGAGCCCGAAGTCCATTTTAAATGTTCAAAGAGCCCGTAGCGCGTATTGACCGAGGTTGTATGACGGTCTTCCGGCCGGATGTTAATTTGCCAATACGCAGAATTTGCATCGAGTTTCGAAAATCAGACACTCCCGGAGAGTGTATCTAAACAATCATCCACAAGAGGTAACGGGAACACGTCTTTTACCGTTTTCTGATTTAAACCGCGGTAATCTATGCACAATCTTACAGTGCCATCACGCTTTCGTATGAGAACCGGCGAATAGGCCCACTCTGATGTGGATTCCTGAATCACACCCGCATCTATCATTTTCTTCAAATGTGCCTCCTCCTCTTCGACAAAACAAGCTGGAGTTCGACGTAGTCGCTGCTTTATCGGTGTAGCATTCTCTGTGTTGATGGTATGTTCGATGTCTGTAAAGGTGCCGAGATCAAACTCGTCCTTGACAAATGCATCTGCATGTTCACTCAGCAATGCTGCTAAACGAACTTTCTCATCGGAAGACAGGTTTTCTGTCGAAGCTCGTATATTTCTTGGAGATTGTCTGGTAGTTGAATTTCATCTGTATCAAAGTGACCAGACATCTGTGAAATGTCACAAACTCTGATACTATCCTGATGCATCATATCCCCTTCAGGAAGATAGTCCTGGATAGGATATGCCCGTGCAATGTCTCGTCCCTTCCGTAACAGCTTATACCGGTCTGAGCAGTTAACAACACAAACCACTGGGTCTGCCCCAGCAGCACGAACTACTCTCGGTCCATGGATCTTCCCTGTCTGAGGCTCAATAACGTAATCAGACAGAGAATTGTCCATCTTGCATTTTACTTTTGCCACCTAATTAGGAGGGATAACTAGGCGTTTAGCTACCGACACTCTGGTCACCTGTGGAGTTCCATCAGCGCCGCCCACATTCATAGTTATCTCATGGTCATTGAATTTCATGGTACCCTTTTCCATGTCGATAACAGCAGCACCCTTTCTCATGATGTCAACCCGGAACAACATGTCCTGTTCAATTGGGGCTATATGCCAGGGACCCTCATAAGAGCTTCTGCCAATCTTAAATTTCAAGGGTCCTGCAAAAAAAAACTTTCATTGACAGCTGCCTCCCTGCAGTATCCAGTTGTACATCGTCGAGTTTCTTAGGTGGACTTGTCAATGAATCATATATCCTATCTGAAATGATGGTCACCTCTGCAGCAGAATCTATAACAGCTTCTACTTCGAGGTTTCCAACTTGCACTGGGGCAGTGAATTTTGAAACTGATTTCAGCATACACACTTTCACTGGTGTTGGCTTTTTTGATATATGTTCACTTTCCCGCAAAACCTAGCCTTAGTTACCTTGGCTTCTGCATTTCCCTGGGTAACACCACCATGCTTTGATGTTCTGCCATCTATATCCCCAGACACACCACCCTGTAATGATGTTACATCCGGCGGCACTTGTTCTTGCTGTTGCTCTGTGTCTGCCACAGAACAGCACTGAGGTTTATTAATTGAGTGATCTCCTATTCTTTGCGGTTGTTCGTTGGACCTTCCTTGGGCTGGGAACGAGCCTTGGTCCCCTGGTTCGCCCCTGACTTGTTTAAAGCTTGAGTCTTCGCCGCAGGACAATTTTTTTGTATTTGTCCTATCTTCTTACAAAAGTAACACCGCTTTTTTTCTTTCTTAGGAACCTGCGGTGTAGACTGTGCTGCTTCAGCTATAGGCTGTAACTTATTTAAACGCTGAAGCACCTTAGCCAGATCTCCTTGTAACCTGTTGACTGTCCTTTCTAAAGTGCTCTGGGAATTAGGTTTCCCTCCCACAGTACAGACATGAGGTATGTCGCTCTCATAGTCTTCGGCAGTAACCTTGGTTGCACGAGTACGGCTGGATTTTCTTCCAAACATAGCAGCTCTTGTATGTTGATACAACCGCACTTCATTCATAGCATCTTCCACAGTCACAGGCTTCATCATACAAACATGGAGACCAGCATCCAAATCTGTTAAACCCTGACAGAACCGAGAGACAGCTTGCTGGTTACTGTATTTTTCTGGCACTTCTTTGACTGCTTTACAGGCCAGCTCCAATACTCTATCAGCCCAGTTCTCTAGGGTCTCATCTTTCTTCTGTGTTGCCTGTTGGAACCGTACTTGAGCCGACTCTGGCAACTTTCTATCTCCAAATCTCTCTTCAAGCCTTCTTAATAGTTTTCTGTATGAAAGATGTTCTGACCTCTCCATCAAGTTGGTACAGAAATCACTAGCTTTGCCCATAAGACACCAACATAAGCAATCAAGACATTCAGCTGCCGTCCACTGACAAGCTTCAGCATACCGCGTAAATTTGAGCTTAAATGACGACCATTTTGTCTTGCCACCATAAAATAGTGTCTTAGGTAGGGACTTAAGAGCTGGGATGCCTCGGCTCCGCCTCGACACTGTTTTTACAGTATGGAGTGTAAGGCCTAAAGCATCATCAGAATCTTCCGATTGTGAATCATTTTGTAACACATAGTTCTTGGAAGAATAATAAAAATCAAAAATGAGTTCCTTTAAGAGCAATGAAAACATTTATAAGAAAGAAGATGGGTCATACTACGTAGTTTCGGCTAATAAAGCCTCATCAGTGACCCTGTAATGATCCGACAAAGAAAGCCAGAGGAAACATACTGCAAATTTGCGAATTTCGAATAAGCAGTCGATACAAAGACTGATATGAATCAACATGGGGTCCAAATAATTAAACACCTGTCTAGAATGTGAGTCTAAACCAATAATTTATTTCCGATTCCTCAGAATATTCACGCTGATCTCAAAGGACCAAAAGGAAAATATAAACTGCACTATGGTTGATGTACGGGGAGACGTTTTACGGCCGCCACACGGCACAACACCAGCTGCAGTATAGGCAAATAAAAATCAAAAATGAGTTCCTTTAAGAGCAATGAAAACATTCATAAGAAATAAGATGGGTCATACTACGTAGTTTCGGCTAATAAAGCCTCATCAGTGACCCTGTAATGATCCGGCAAAGAAAGCCAGAGGAAACATACTGCAAATTTGCGAATTTCGAATAAGCAGTCGATTCAAAGACTGATATAAATCAAAATGGGGTCCAAATAATTAAAAACCTGTCTAGAATATGAGTCTAAACCAATAATTTATTTCCGATTCCTCAGAATATTCACGCTGATCTCAAAGGACCAAAAGGAAAATATAAACTGCACTATGGTTGATGTACGGGGAGACGTTTTACGGCCGCCACACGGCACAACACCAGCTGCAGTGAAGGCAAATAAAAATCAAAAATGAGTTCCTTAAAGAGCAATGAAAATATTCATAAGAAATAAGATGGGTCATACTACGTAGTTTCGGCTAATAAAGCCTCATCAGTGACCCTGTAATGATCCGGCAAAGAAAGCCAGAGGAAACATACTGCAAATTTGCGAAGCCAGCTTTGACTGACGAGCTTCCAACAACCTTTGTGCTAGAATAGCGTCCTCATTCATACTTTTGTCCAACTTTTTTCAAATTTTCTTTCTCCAATGACGGATGCCTCCTAGGTTCCTCATATGATATATAATCCTCATGATGAAGAACTTGCCTTCTTGAGGATTTATCTTTGGACATTTGCGTCTTGAGTGGAAGCTGCGTTTCTTCGCCAGAAGAGTAATCCTCTAGTTGAAGTTTGTGCCTAGCCTTTTGTTTTGTTGGGTGGTCCCCCAAGCCAACAGGTGTAGAACCTAAAACTCCTAGATTCATCATCTCAGCCCTCACTTCCCCTTTTCTTGAAGTAGTTGCTGCCGGTGGAGCAGGAAATGCTCCTTAACCACCTAAGCACCCAATTTGCTAGGTTCTGTGTAGCTTTTATCCTCAGGCCTAATCATATTCTGTATGCCTTGCTCTATTTGAGACTTCAGCTCTTCCGTTTAAGATACCTGGCCTCCTACCTCCTCAAAATCCTCATCCTCAACCTTCCCCCCACCCCCATTGCAAAAGCAGGATTGGGCTTAAAATCCAAACAGTCCAGGATATGCGAATCGAGTTTCCTTCGCATAAGGCCTGCCAACAAAGCAGCATTCAAGTTGCCACAGTTTTGCCTGACAGAAAGGACTGCTTCAGCAGTCTTATCCCCAATCTCTGGGAGAATTTTCAATTCTTAAGCAGAGGTAAAATTTACAAAAATCCTCATTTTGCTTCTTGAAATGGACCTGCACAATGTGTGCTTATATAACTATATTTAACAAAGGGCAAAATGTAAATTTCACTAACCTGAGAAAGTCCCAATCCACAAAAGAATAAACACCACAGCTGTTTAACTGTAGGTCTTCGAAGCAGCGGGGGATAGGGCAATGGAGTTCTGGTGCAGACAGATACAGAGGGCCAGGTGGCTTTTCGGAATGCAAATATGACACGTGGCACACGAGGTTCGATTCCAAAATGGGTGACAAAAGATGTTTTGCCCACAGATTAGCGCGACTTTGCACAGCAAATGTTACTACACAAAGAAATTTCAGCGCGAGTGCGATATACGCTGCCACCAATAAAGTATCAGGGATCCTTACCATTCAAGTGTCGGTCTTGAAAGGTCGAGCTGCAAGGCCTTCGAGTAGAATCAACTTGCTCTGCAAAGTCTCGCCAACAACTGCTTATTTTCTTCTGCGGGGATACTCGCTTTTCACCATGTGGTAAACGTTGACCAATCAGAACGAAGTATGGCTCAAGCTACCGCACCGAACCGAACCACACTACATGACATTTACAGTGTTGACGGGGACATTAAACCTAAAATAAAACAATCAAACAAACATTATGTTTTTCACCCAGGTAAGACTTATTCAGGTATATGTGTTAATCTTGCCTGCAGGTAAATGTTGCAACAATAGAGCTATATCAATGGGTAATTTTGTGGTTCACTTAGTGAATGGTGTGTTATCTGATGCAATGAGTAGCCAATCTTAAAGAAGATTGACTCATCACAACAAAGTCTAACGGAATGACCTATAGGACAAGAAACCCCAAAACGGGTACCCTTGCAAACAGTGCAAGCCCAGATCAAACGCCACAGAACGCGACGTCTGATCAGGGCCTCCACTGTTTGCTAAAAGTTCAGTCATTTTCCAAATCAATTTAGAAGAAAACACAACCGACACCCCTAAATTTCTAAATGGACTCCTGCTAAATATAGGAAGGAAGATTCCATTTGGTACAAAAAGGGTTAACGTTCATTGAAGTATCAACACCATTGGGTCAAGTTTATTCAGATGTAAATGAACGTTAAATAAATTTTCATTTATTCCTTATATATTATTTGCACAATTTTCAATCCATCATGTGACAAAAACAAATCTGTTTAGAGCGCTTACATTGACAGAAGAAAACAACTGCAATCAGTTTTCCTACAGACGAAAATCGTCAAGAATCATGATTAATTTTGACGTCACTTGACCCTTAAGTTTGTTATTTGATTTGAGGTTTAACGCCCCCGTCAACACAATAAATGTCATTTCGGACACGTTGCTTCCAATTCTGTGGTACTTTTACCCAACCTTGAGATGAAATGACATCTCAACCCCTGCCGCCGCTTGAAAACAATAGGGTTTATTAGCATGGACTTGCACCGCTTTCCCTGGGCACGCTTAGATCCTCTAAGCGGTTTACCAGTAATCTTGTGCGGGTCGGTTTCACCTTTGCGTAGAAGCATCATGAATCCAATCTATTTCTTCAAGTCCCGATGGGCGGGGCCGGCAAATCTGTTTGGAGCGCTTAAATTGAAAGAAGAAAACAACTGCAATCAGTTTTCCTTACAACGACGGAATCATGATTAATTGAGCCCCGCCAAGCGAATTTGTGTCTTCGAGCATTCCGTCATGACAAATTTTAACTGCGCATGCCCAACCACTCAGAGGGGCCAGGGATATGGCTTTCTGTCTGAAGGTTCCTCTTGATTCACTGTTTGTATGAGCGAGCAGCGTAGGTTCTGGCGAGACTACGCGGATGCACAGGCTCGCCAGAACCTACGCTGCTCGCATAGGCGATAAGTACCAAAATCGCTTGACGGGGCACAATTTTGATGTCACTTGACCCTAGAGTCTGTTGTTTGATTTGAGGTTTAACGTCCCCGTAAAAACTGTATAGGTCATTTTGGAGACGTTGCTTCCCATTTCTTGGGACTTTTGTCCGACGTTAAGATGAAATAACATCTCAAGCCATGTTGCCCAATGAAACCTATGGGGTTTATATGCATGTACAGTCCGACTCGCACCACTTTGCCTGGACAGGCTAAGATCCTTAGCGATTTACCATTACTCGTGTGTCAGTTTCAGCTCTGCGTGGAAGCAGCGTGCAGCCGATCTATTTCTTCAAGCCCTGAATGGCGGGTGCTAACTTAACCCTTAAGATTCCGAGAAAAACTACATCTGAAAATATCGTCTGCTTATGTCGTCTACTTATTCGTTTTGCATGTTTTGAGAGATATTTTGGCATACAGGCAAATAGTGTGGACCCAGATCAGGCTGCTCAGCAATGATCTGGGAACATACTGTTTGCAAACATGCATCACGTGAACAAGTCCGTGAAATGAAGACCCCCCCCCCGCTCTCCAAAACCCCACTTTATATAGAGAAAACTGGGGTTTACGGGGGGTAAACATTATTTTCCTTATTTCTGCTCCAAGACATAGGTTGTGGGTACTCATTAGAACCGCCTCAATGAGGCGGTTCTAACGAGCACCCAAAACCTATTGTTGTAATATGGGGTTGGGCCTCGGCTTACCTGGTCATACTTAGTACAGGTAGGACATGGGCCATGCAAACATCCAAGAACCAAGCGTGACTTTGATGTCCTACTGCTCTTGTAATGACAGTTCAAAACACTTAGCTGTATCTATATTTGGGAAACTGACCGCTGAATAACTCGTTACAATTACTGACTGGGATGTTTCATAAACATGGTCATGTGCCTGGCTAAGCTTGAACTCTGACGTGGGATGGCTAAAATATGCTCTGGTCCAATGAGAAGTCTCTATTTCTGAACTTTGGACCGGAGAAGCAATAAAACAAGCCGCACGAGAAGAGTTCGGGAGTCTCGGCTTGAGCGGCGATCGGGAAGGATCAACTTTTACTATTTTAACTTTGGTATAGCTGAGGCACTTTTAGGAACCCAAAAATACGGAAATTAGAAATTGAAAATTAAAAGAAGTCAAAATGAACATTTTTTTTGTTTATAACTAAACGATCATAGGGTGACACTGTTTAATTTGGAGCCGTGACAGCGGATATCTATTATTTTATAATAAATAATTGATAAAAAGGACTTGGAAAAAAAAAACAACGCGAGGAATCGACGACTGGGGAGCAAGAAAATCGTGGACTTTAAACTGGACTGAAAGGTAATGTTCTTCAGTACTAGTTTCGCTTTATTATATTTTTTGGTCAATATTTCAAAATTATTCTCTGTCTCAGAGACTATTTTACCGGCTGAAAACAACCAAGTTAAGACCCAAAATAGGGCTAAGGGAAGAGCATCGAATAAAGCTAGAAATTTAAGATCTTCTGGGGAAGTAAATTCAAAAGCAGTAAATTCGGTTGCAGTGGTGCATCCAAGAAAAGGAAAATTTAAAACAGATAAATATCTACATAACGGAACTTTGAAAACAGGCAGCTTCCATATTACAAATAATAAATATCTGTCAAAACCACATCCCTGTGGAAGTTATTATGTTGACGGTTGGTTTCTTAATTAAATTACAATTTTAAAATAGATCTACATATAATAATAAATGTCAAGCCTAGAAGAAGAAATCGGAAAACTAACCATTAAGGAACAAATTGCAACCCAGAAATTCAATGAGTAAAGGGAGTTGCTTGTTCAAATAAAACAAGACATAGAAGTCATTAGGGAGTACCAGAGGCATTTGAATGCACATTTAGTAAACCAACAACAAATTGAACAAAAAGAAATCAGTAAAACTCATAATTATAATTAGTTAAACAAAATGTCGGAACAGAGTCTACAAAACTTAGCTCAGGCTATTGGTGAAAATAGCCAGATTTTATTGCAAAATGTACAAACTACAGACAGAAATAATCACATAATGACAGAATGCGCAGGCAGACTTGCGCACACATTAGATGACCTCAGCTTTGGGGATATTGCTAGCCCCGGGGGTAAAAGTAACGAGGGTAAGATTCCCTTCAATATAAAGGTTTTCGAGGGCAACCCGCAGGAGTTTGAGACCTGGATAAAACAAATAGAGAAACATTCATTTTTGTTTAATTGTAACGACAGAAAAAAGCAGCTGGTAGCTTATCAAACCAGTACGGGTCTGGTTTCGGACTATATCAAAAGATATCTCGAGTCAGACGCCCGAGACAAAACATGGGCAAATTTAAAAGAAAATTTGCAGAGCAGATTTTCACCAATTTTGGACAGACCAAAGGCCTTCGAGCGCCTCGTTAATACGAAACAGAAAAAAGACGAAGACGTGCAGTTCTTCGCAGAAAGGTTGCTCAGCCTCTCTGAGAAAGCCTACCCGGAGAAGAATGATGCGATTGTACCTATCATAGAATCGCAGCTCCTGAGCATTTTTCTTAGCGGGCTATCTGACGGGAATGTTAGGGCACAAGTAGAAAGAAATAACCCGGCCACATTTGAGGAGGCATATCAAATTGCCTTACGCGAGCAGGGTATAATGTATAGGTGCGCCACGCGAGATAAGACACGACCGGACCGACTGAACAAACCAGTCAACATTAATCAAGGGCGACGTAACGAGCAGCCCATGGAGATTGATCACGCGCGACATCGGCATTACCGCGGTAATTTCAACCGCGACCGTAATTTCAGTAGACAACAAAATGGTGACAGGCGTACGGACGCCAGGGCGGAGAGAAAAGAATTAAGGTGTTGGGGATGCGGTGGTCCGCACAAACAGCAAACATGTCCACAAAATTTAAACTAAAAAGGTCGAAACAAAATGAAGCCGTTGTTTCGACCAAAGCAACTCGAAATTACAAAGTAAATTTAACAGGGAATCCCAATTCATGTATGGTTAATATCCAAAAACAAAGGATTAGGACACTTTTAGATACAGGTAGTCAGTGCTGTTTAATGTCTGCAAAATTTTATCAATCTCTAAAGAATAAACCTGTGTTAAAGAAATGTAACGCAAATTTACAATCAGTAGATTCTGGGGTTCTCAAAACATTAGGTAAAGTAAACTTGAATTTTGAAATCAAAGGTTTGAAATTATCACACGACTTTTTTGTTGTAGAAGGAATTAATAGGTCTCATATTTGGGGATGATTGGATGACCGACTATGGCGTACGCATATATTTTGACCTAGGTTTAATTAGAATTAAAGATGTCTACGCTCCGCTTTTATCAGATAAACATGTCAGTACAGTTGTTATTAGGGCAGTAAGAGCTATATCTTTGAGACCGAACACGGCGTATGTGTTAAATGCAAAGGTCAGACCAGGTCAGCAATTTATGAAAGGTGTTGAATGTTTAGTATCATCAATTGAGAACGGTACTGTACTGAATGAACCAGGTTTGGAATTTAAAGATAGTGTAGTTAGGCTATCAAGTAGCAATAAATTACCTGTAGAGATAGTAAATCACAATAATAGGACGGTAAGATTAAAGAAAGGTCGTATTCTGGGTCAAATCGAGGTGATAGACAGTGTCCGTATAAGTGCAGTAAATTACACAGGTAATGATAGTCGCAGTCAAAATAGTCTAGGTCGCCGTCAGGACAGGCAGAAACCAAGTAGAGAGGAAATATTAAGTCAAATTCATACAGAAGCACAGCATAGAGGTGTGGTTGAGGAGTTAGTCTTGAGAAACTTAGATTGTTTTGCTTTTAGTGAGATGGACATTGTCCCTAGTAAATTAGTCACAATGGATATAGAACTGACAGACAAAACTCCATTTAAGATAAGACCATATAGGGCAGCAGTAGAGGATCAGAAGATAATTGATCAGACTGTGTCAGAATGGTTAGCTGCAGGGATAGTTTCACGTTCTAGAAGTCCGTTTTATTCTAGCGTTGTTGTAGTGAACAAAAAAGAATCGGGAGAGAAGCGTGTTTGTGTAGATTTAAGAAAACTTAATGCAGTGACAAAGCCATATGTTGTTAGGTTACCCTCCATTGACGAAATTCTCACAAAATTAGGGGGAGCCAAGTATATATCTACTTTTGACCTCACCTCCGGCTTTTTCAATATTCCTCTGAGTAGTTCTTCAAAGGAATACACCAGCTTCACCACCCTGAAAGGTCAATTTTCTTTCAATCGCGCTCCGTTTGGATTACGTAACTCTCCGTCATATTTCGTTGAAATGATGCAATTAGCGCTTGATGGGTTGGATGACTTCTGCTGTCATTACGTGGATGATATAATTATCTGGTCGAATTCATTAGAAGAACATCTTAAACATATTGACTTGCTTTCCAAAAGACTCCGCAAACACTCATTGAAATTAAAATTAAAAAAATCTCAGTTTATGAAAGCAGAATCTCATCATTTGGGTTTTATTGTGACGTCGTCAGGGGTCAAACCTGACCCTGAAAAGGTCAAGGCAATTAGGACACTAGACCCTCCCACAAATGTAAAGGAATGTAGAAGCTTTGTAGCGTTATGTTCCTACTACAGACGTTTTGTCCCTAACTTTGCAAAGATCAGTGAACCAATTGTTGCTTTGACAAAGAAATACGCCAGCTTTAAATGGACACAAGAAGCACAAGAAGCTTTTGAGTACATGAAAGAGTCACTTACAATTATCCCACAGTTGGCATACCCAGACCTTTCCAAACGCTTTATTTTATATACGGATGCTAGTGATACTGCAGTTGGAGCGTGTTTAGTGCAAGAGTTTGAAGAAGAGGGAGAGGTGTATGAGAAACCCCCCTGTACTTTCTTTCACACACGCTTAGTCCTACGCAGTGTAGATGGAGCACAGTAGAGAAAGAGTGTTGGGCAATTCACCATGCTTTGCAGAAACTGCATTCGTGGATCAGTTGTTCACAGATATTAGTTAGAACAGACCATCAGCCCCTTCGCTATATTGAATAGGGATTCAGGTAATTTTAACCGGAAAATTAATTCATGGGCACTGACCATCGCGTCATATAACATTGACGTGGAATATTTGCCGGGTAAAGAAAACCTGATCGCAGATCTGATGAGTCGACGCCCTGCAAAAAGTACTGAGGAGGTTGTCAGGAAAGGGCAGTCGTCAGAACAAATACCGGAACCGGAAGTGGCGGAAGAGCCATTACAGGTAAATCACATTGATACAAGTAAGATCGATACTAGCA
Source organism: Lucinisca nassula (assembly GCA_963580285.1). NCBI lineage: Eukaryota > Metazoa > Mollusca > Bivalvia > Lucinida > Lucinidae > Lucinisca > Lucinisca nassula. The sequence continues at coordinate 14,281,857 of OY757010.1, forward strand.
AGTATCTCAATCTTGAACCACCATTAGTAGATGTTGGAGAGAAGCCAGAAATTACAGAACTGGACACGAGAGAAGAACAAAAGCGGGTTGAGAACATCACCTTGTTAAAACAGAACTTAGAAGCAGGTAAGCTTAACAAAAGTCAAGAAAAGAGTCTGATTGTCATGGAGGACATATTGTATTTCATCTCTGACGTGGATGGGTCACCAAAGCTTAGGCTTTACTTACCAGAGCACATTGTTGATGTTATGATAAAGGGTTACCATGACAACTCACATCTAGGAATCGACAAGGTATACGACAGCATGAAACGTAAGTTCTATGCCCCAAACTTATATAAAAGGATAAGCGAGATAACTTCCAAGTGTATCACATGTCAAGAGCGGAATAGGAAGTTCATGAAGCCTCCCATGGGTGAAATGGACATACCATTATTTCCGTTTGCTAAAGTGGCAGTTGATTTTGTAGGACCACTACCAAGGACCCTATCAAACAATGCATACATACTTCACTTTCACGACTTGTATAGTGGGTGGATGATGTGTTTTGCAACACCGGATCAAACATCCGACACGGTTTGCTCAATACTCATCGAAAATGTGCTCACACAACATGGTCACATACTATGCTTACTCAGTGACAATGGCAAATCATTTACTTCAAATCAGATGAAGGAAACATTAGCTGCTTTAAACATCAAGCATATAACTACAAGTTTCTACTCACCACAGGCCAACGGAACGGCTGAAAGAAGTCATCAAACTTTGATGAATGTGTTGAGCAAGAAGATAAAAGACAATCCAGAAATTTGGGATCTTTACCTAAATTCTGCAGTCGCAGCGATTAACATGTCAGTGCATGAGTCATCCAAGTTCTCACCATTCTTTTTGCTATACAATCGCGACCCATTGTTAGCGATAGATAGCATACTTCAAAGTCGTCAGGTTTACACCGGAGACGAGGTACACAAACATGCATTAGAGAAACAACATGAGTCTTTCATGTTAGTTCACAAACACTTGAGAGAGGCAAAAAAGAAGAGTGCCAGGCGTTTCGATGATAACGCACAAGATGGACACTTCGAGGTAGGTGATCCAGTTTATGTAAAGAACCATAAACGCAAATCAAAGCTGGACAGTTACGCTTCAGGATTTTACCGTATAGTAGAACAGAAGAGCCCTTTTACATTCAAGGTAAGAAATCAGCTCGATGGAAAGATTCTAGATACACATGCAAGGTATTTGAGGCATGCTAAAGTAGACTCGTGGAAAATAACAAAGCAAGAAAGGAATAGAAAGTTGAGGCGAGCTAGGTATGTCGTTACTCCTCCCTCATCTGACTTAGAATCACCAGTGGAACAGAAACCACTAGGCAAACTAGTTCAGATGAAAAAGCAGCATAGGTCAGGATCATCCGATGAGGAGGACATTCCTAAACTGGAGTTGACAAAAAGGATTATGTCCAGGCAGCGTAGGTTAAGGAAACAGAGTGCAAGCAGTGGCAGTTACAGTTGTGATGATGGTAACAGTAGTGGCAGTAGTGGTAGTGATGACAGTGATAGGAAGGGCAGGCAGTACAGTAATGATTCTTCTTAGGATGAACGTTCAGACCGGGAACAGCCTGTTCCAATGGACACTAATGGGAAACAGGAACAAAATCATTATAGTTCTGACACAGAAGAATACTTCTCCACTGGTGAATTTGAAAGGAACCAAGGAGAGGAAATTTCTAGGGCAGAATACATGGATGTTGATAACGTCACGAGACGTAAACATACCAGAAGCAGAACAAGGCAGAAGGAAAAAGGTTACTTTATGCCATGTCAAATTTACTTGATTAATGCGTTGCTAAGGCTTCAGCAATTAAAATCCTACGCAGTGTAGGTGTAGTGAATTGTAAATAGTTTGTTTGTTTAATTGCCTTGTAATTATTGAAATTGGTACAAGTATCGTATGCACAGATAAGGGATTAATTAATTAGATAAGAGTCGAGCAGTGGGCAGAAATAAGAACTCGGTACGCGGAACTTCGGGTTTCAATAGCGTATTCCTATGAGAAGGACTCACGAAGGCTGGTCTTATCAGAGTAAACACAGGATGACGGTAGCTAGATATTAAGTAAATAGAGGATCCTCAATTGTATTTAAGGTTTACAGTTCGTTGCGAAACGAATATTGCGAGGTATTAGCGATATTTAAGAGGTTGATCTTAAACTGTTGAATAGACCTTGTGATTAAGACTATGATACATCTTACATGATGTGCACTGGGATACAGTGTCTGAGATTTGGCTTACCTTGAGGGGGGTTATAGTTCTCAGGTCAGTTAGGTCTTGTGTAGTAACGTCAGGTTCTTTGTGTGTCTTTGCAGACAGTCACAGGCAGAGAGGATGAAGTTGTCAGCATTATTGGTTGTTTGCATTTTAAGCAGTGCAGCGTCTTTTATGCACGAGTCAGTTTTCTTTCACAAAATTGGTCAATTCTCAATGTCAAGGTCGCGTTGGCTAGTTTCTTTTGTGATAGACCTTGGGGTGTACGAAAGCTTCCTTGTTAAGTTATCTCAGAACATTAACAATGCATCTCAGCTTGTCGATGAGGTCATAAGAAAACATCATCAGCCACCAACCAGGGATTACAGGAGTGTATTTGAGGGATTTAAGGGCGAAATTGGGGTAATCCAGGAAATGCACAATGATATTGTCTTCAGCTTTAGTGAGTATAAATTATTAAGGGAATCACACGTAAGTGCACGTGCTAAACGTGGAATTTTCAATTTCGTGGGCGACGTAATGAGCAGTCTCTTCGGAGTCTTAACTAGTACAGACGTTGAAAAGATTCGGAGGAATATTAACGTATTAGCACAGAATCAACTGGACCTGGCACATGCATTCCAGGAATCCATTTCAGTCCTAAATGTAACCAGGTTAGAGATCAAGGAAAATAGGCAAAAAATAAACGAAATAATCGACAGCATTGGTTCCATAGAGGATACCATCATAAACATCTCAGATCAGCTTGAACAAGACATTAATACGCTCGAGAAAATGGTTATTCTAATTGCTAGGATAACCCGAGTAATTGAGGAGATAAAAAATGCAATAACTAGGTCAATGTACTTCTACTTGCACTTTCAAATTCAAGTACAGTCGATAATCATGCAGCGCTTATCCCCAAGTACTGTGACTGCTGCAAACCTAAGGAACATATTGATGAGTATTCAAGAACGCTTACCCAAAACGATAGGGTTACCGTTTGACCCTCGGACGCATCTCTTCGAGTACTTCCAGTACTTAAAGTGGATGACACTTTTTCAGGATAATCGAGTTATAATAACGATCAACATTCCTTTGATAGAATTTACACGGCGCTTTGATTTATTTCACGCGATCTCATTGCCAGCACCGTTGCTAGGTACGCCGCGCACACAAAAGAAGGAACTTTTAGCATATTATAAACTTGAGGCTTCGTATTTGGCTGTCAATCCTGAGAAAACACAATTTATTTTACTAGATGAGGATCATGCGTTTCAGTGCAGCGATCCTACTCTCAAAATTTGTAATGTAAAGGAACCCATTAGAAACACTAACATTGGTACAAGTTGCATAATAAGCAATTTCATGGAAGATAAAGAGAGTGTCAAACAAAATTGTGATGTTTGGCTACAGCATTCAAGGTTACCAACTGCTAAATTTCTGGCTAAGGACGTATATTTAATAGTAACCAAACAGACAGTGACCTTTAACATAGCATGCGATGATTAGGGCTCAAATCAAGAGAAATTTGTTGTAACACCACCTTATGGATTCTTAAACTTACATAAGAATTGCATTGCTACATCAAGGGCGTTTACACTCACCGGTTATTATGAGAGGCATACACTTGAAAATGTAAGCAGTCCATTGAATGAAATGTTAAAGCACTATAACTTCTCGGAGTTCAAAGTTTGGGATAAAATAAAACAAAGAAACTTTCATATAAACTCTACTTTGAAACTACCAAGGAAATTGGATAGCTTAGAGGAATTCCCTCTTGATTCCTTACTCGGCCATTTAGATCAGCTTAGGCCAATTGAAGATATGAACTCAAATGCATTTCCAACATGGGGTTATGTGGTTGTTATCATTGGTATTACGGTTGTATTTGTTTTGTCAGCGATTGTTTACTGCAAGTGCAGAAAATCATTGCTCGCAAAACTGTTGCAAAACAAAGCAAAAACTAGAAAACGAGAACAAATAACCATGATGTCTGGCAACGACACGAACAACGACAAAACAGAAAACCGACGTTTCCACGACGAAGCTGTTACTTGTATGTCGTCGCTGTTGTCAGAAGGGCGAGAAAGGGTCGACGACTCAGCCCAAGATATTGAAATGGCGATAGCCAAGAAGAAATTCCCTGTATTGGATTCCGAAGTGGTCTTCACGACTGTACCAAAGGAAAAGGCAAACGTAATGTGAATCATGAACTCTGGATATTATGTACTGTTTGTTTTAATCAACATGTACAGTATGTTGATGAATGATGTATATAGATGTTGTCTATTCTAGAATGAATTTATAAACACTAAACGTTCCACGACGCGAGATCAACCGAGGCGAGTGATCAGACTGCACCGACGCTTGGTTAACCGGGGCGACCAGAACTCTACACTGACCAACCGGGTGGTCAGGTCTGTTGCTGTTGGTTAAAACATACAACATCCAACATTAACGCATATGGTCAACCTGGCGACCGTCAACCTATGGTGTCGCGATCAACCTGGCGATCGACAACGTACACTTCAGATTAAAAGAGATCGGCGGCCAACGTAAAGGATCTATGTGTTACTTTGGAGGAAGAAGCTCGGAGACTGCGCGTTCCTGTGGACGAGAAAATTTTATAGTGATTCTTGGTCAAAGTTGTTTTCCTTTTCATTCAACATGTGTTAATTCATTCATTAAGTGTAATTGATCAATTGTTAGTTAATTAATCCAAAGTTTACACCTATTTTAAATATTAAGTTTAAGGGTTGAGGAATATGGTGGCCAAGAATGAACACTATTTTTGACATTTAATGATTTGTGAAAATTAAATAGTAGTGTCTGTGTAGAAATGTGGCTGATGCATTAGCATGAGCAACATTTCTATTTAAGTATGGGGGGTATGTTGTAATATGGGGTTGGGCCTCGGCTTACCTGGTCATACTTAGTACAGGTAGGACATGGGTCATGCAAACATCCAAGAACCAAGCGTGACTTTGATGTCCTACTGCTCTTGTAATGACAGTTCAAAACACTTAGCTGTATCTATATTTGGGAAACTGACCGCTGAATAACTCGTCGTTACAATTACTGACCGGGATGTTTCATAAACATGGTCATGTGCCTGGCTAAGCTTGAACTCTGACGTGGGATGGCTAAAATATGCTCTGGTCCAATGAGAAGTCTCTATTTCTGAACTTTGGACCAGAGAAGCAATAAAACAAGCCGCACGAGAAGCGTTCGGGAGTCTCGGCTTGAGCGGCGATCGGGAAGGATCAACTTTTACTATTTTAACTTTGGTATAGCTGAGGCACTTTTAGGAACCCAAAAATACGGAAATTAGAAATTGAAAATTAAAAGAAGTCAAAATGAACATTTTTGTTGTTTATAACTAAACGATCATAGGGTGACACTATGTTTGGAGTACAAATAAGAAAAATATCGCAAATTTTCATCAGAAAAATTACCTTTTTGGAGGTTTGAAAAATGCACTATATCACACGGGTGTGTTATCGTAATGGATTTTAAAGTAACAGGCAAACGACAAAGCAGGAGACAATTGTCGTGGTTGGTATTTTATGGGTTAATGACCATACCGTGAGCCAATGAACAGCATTGCCTGTCAATGGTAAATGCATTCATTTTGTAAATAGATCTAGTTCAGTATATAAACTAGATTGCGCAGTCGATGGTAAACCATTGCAAATACCCGCTTTTTCTATGAATAACACTAATGACTATGTATTAGCTAGCCAAAACTACATAAGTTAAAAAACAAAGTTGCAAAGAACATTCTAACTGATAATCAAAGTTTCAGAAGTGTAACTCCTATAGTTAAGAAGATATGGCAAAGTCATACTTTTTGACCTTTGACCCTGGGGTTATGTTAAGGTCCGCCAAAAGAAGTCCATTTGTTTCTTTTTTCCAACGGCCATCCAATAACCAAAGTTTCAGAAGTGTAACTCCAACAGTTTAGAAGATGTGGCAAAGTCATACTTTTTTACCTTTGACCCTTGGGGTCAGGTTGAGGTCAAGCTCACACAAAAAGTAGCCCAATTTATTCCATATTCCAAGAGTCATCCAATAACCAAAGTTTCAAAAGTGTAGCTCCAATAGTTTAGAAAATATGGCAAAATAATACTTTTTGACCTTTGACCTTGGGGTCATGTTGAGGTCGAGGTCACACCAAAAGTAGCCTAATATATTCTATATTCAAAAGGCCATCCAATAAGCAAAATTTCAGAAGTGAAACTCCATTTGTTTAGGAGATATGGCAAAGTCATATTTTGTATAACCTTTGACCTTGGGGTCATGTTGAGGTCAAGGTCAGGCCAAAAGTAGCCTAATATATTCTATTTTCCAAGGGCCATCCAATAAACAAAGTTTCAGAAGTGTAACTCCAATAGTTTAGAAGATATGGCAAAATCATACTTTTTGACCTTGACCTTGGGGTCATATTGAGGTCAAGGTCATCCCAAAAGTTGCCCAATTTATTCTATATGCCAAGGGCCATCCGGTTAGCAAAGTTTCATAAGTGAAACTCAAATAGTTTAGGTGATATGGCAAAATCATACTTTTTGACCTTTGACCTTGGGGCCATGTTGGGGTCAAGGTCACAAAAAGTAGCCCACTGCCATCTACATACCATGAACTATCCACATGCAAAGTTTCAAAAGTGTAACTTAAGATATGACAAAGTCATACTATTTTACCTTTGAGCTTGGGGCCACGTTGGGGTCAAGGTCACAAAAAAGTAGCCCACTGCCATCTACATACCATGTACTAACCACATGCAAAGTTTCAAAAGTGTAACTTCAGTGGTTGCAGAGGAGATCCATTTACAAGAAATGTGACGGAAAGACAGACGGACTGACGCCAACTCGACTCTGGTACGAAACAATATACCCGAATTTTCTTCGAAAAAGCGGGTATAAAAATAACAATGCATCTGTACCCGGTATATTTACTGTTATTTCCATTACAATTACACTCCCACGCGACATAGTGCAGCAATTAAATCTCTACTTCGGGTCATTCTTTTGATGAAAATTTGTGATCTTTTTTTCCTATTTTTACTCCAAACCTAGATTGACGGTGATTCTAACGAGAACCCATAAGGTATGTCTGATTACAAAAACAAGCATCAGGAAGACACGCCTATATAATTTTTACCCCCTTGAACCCCACTTTTATATAGTAAAACTGGGGTTTCCGGGGGTATACCTTATTTTTCTTATTTCTGCTCTAAAATATAGATTGTGGGCTCTCGTTAGAACCGTCGCGATGAGGCGGTTTTAACGAGTGCCCAAAATCTATATTTTGAGCAGAAATAAGAAAAATATCACAATTTTCATTTTTTCAGTTTTTCGGCGATAAAGGTGGCAATGTATTTGTTTGGGCGTGTTTGCGTAATGAAAAGAATGGTACACCTCAGTAAACCCCGGTTTTCTCTATTATAAAGTGGGCTGTAGAGGGGAGTTCTTTTCATGTAATTGTAAGCGTGATGTACAAGGTAAGTTTGCGTGTTTTCAAACATCCCCGTCAACACTTTTTGGGTCATTTTAGAGGCGTTGCTTCTTATTTTGTGGGGCTTTTACCCGACATTGAGATTAAATGCCATCTCAGTCCCTGCAACCTAGTGAAACCAGTAGGGTCTTTAGGCACTGAACGATCTGACTCCCACCACTTTGCCTGGGCAAGCTAGTACCAGTAGTCCTGTGATATTTCTCCAAGCCCCGATGGGCGGGGGCATACAATGTAGGCAACCCCTGGGAAGTCCAGTTTACAATCCTGTGTACGTTACAAGGTCTATTGTTACGATAACACACACGTGCGAAAAGTGGCATTCTCCCATTACATCAAAATGGCTACTTTTCCGATGAAAACTTATGATATTCACTAAGATAACACACCCGTGTGACAAAGTGCATATTTCTCATCTCCAATATGGTTACTTTTCTGATGAAAATCCCTTATACAATGTATTTTTTTTTATAAATACTGCAAAAATAGGTTGTGGGTGCTCGTTAGAACCGCCTCATTGAGGCGCCGCCTCATTGAGGCGGTTCTAACTAGTACCCGTTTGGGCTTAAAGAAATATAAGGGCTGCATTATGCTTCCAAGCAGAGCTGAATCCGGCCCGCACTATAGTACTGGTAAACCGCTAAGAGGATCTAAGCCTGTCCAGGAACCGAGGTGCGAGGCGGACCGGCCATGCTAATAAACCCTATTGGTTTTCTTGGGCGACAGGGCTTGAGATGTCGGGTAAAAGTCCCACAAAATTGGAAGCAACGTCGACGTCTCCAAATGACTCATACAGTGTTGACGGGGACGTTAAACCTCAAATCAAACAAACAAACGAGTACCCACAACCTATGTTTTGGAGTAAAAATAAGAAAAAGAATGTATACCACCGTAAACCCCAGTTTTCTCTATATAAAGTAAGGTATAGTGGGGGGTCTTCATTTCACGGACAAGTTTACGTGATGTTTTCTTATTTCTACTCCGAACAAAGGTTGTGGGTTCTCCTTGGAGCCACCTCTAACGAGTACCCACAACATATGTCGTCCAGCAGATATACGGAAAATAATGTAAACCCCCTTAATCCACAGTTTTCTCTACATAATATCGGGTTTATGGAGTGTTTATTTCACGGACTTGTTCCGTGATTATTTCAGGAAAAAAATGTGCTGTCCAACAGAATTTGAAAATAATATATACTCCCGTAAACCTCTTTTTAAACCATATAATGTTGGGTTTAGGGGCTGTTTATTTCACGGACTTTTCCACGTGATTATTTCAGGATAAAATTAGCTGCCCAGGATAAAAGAAACCCCCGTGAACCTGAGTTGTCTCTATATAATGTTGGGATAAGGTATTGTCGGGGCTTGAAGAAATAGATGGGCTGCATGATGCTTCCACGCAGAGCTGACACCAACACGCACACGGGTACTGGTAAACCGCTTAGAGGATCTAAGCCTGTCCAGTCAAAGCGGTGCGAGTCGGCCCGTCTATGCTTATAAACCCTATTGGTTTCATTGGGCGGCAGGTATTGAGATGTCAGTTCATCTCAATGTCGGGTAAAAGTCCCACCAAATTGAAAGCAACGGCTCCAAAAAGACCTATACAGTGTTGACGGGACGTGTGACACTATGGCCAGGGATGGTCAGTAAGTCATATATATTAAAGCCAGTTCTTATCCATTTTTTATTTACTCTATACCTCCCAGGTTCTTTTTCACGTCTATACTCTAGTACGCCAGACCACAAACTGCTTATGCTCTCTCTAGCTCTCATCTTCCCTTCCTTGTCTCCATAACAACAACGTCGTCATCACTCACGCTCTTCGAAACATACCCAAAGATAGACATTGCTATTTATACTTTCACCCATACTTACATACGTCAGTTGCACTCCTATCTCACATGATTACACCAAGCACGTACACACTTCCATGTACCCTCCAAGAGATAACCTTGACATATACTACAAGTACATTTTAGAAAAGCAACTGAAAAACTAATATTTTATCCGTAGTGTTACACATGCCCCTATCACTTAAGTTTTTATGTTGGCTTTAAAACATGAGTTAAAGATGTCCTTCTACTGGAGTCCGTTTATACTAGCAGGAAATAAAATGTCCTTCTTCCGGAGTCTTTTGATATCATTTTTATTAAAGATTAATCACTAAATAAATCCAATAGAAATATTGAATAGAAAACATATCACTTCAAGCACTAACTAAGTCCACTACATTGAATAGAAAACACACAAAAGAATAAAATCCATTTAGATAAATTCAACTAGTTCATGTCACTTGTAACAACTTTCATATTAACCTCCTCGCATGCTGGTTCCAGTTTGTACGTCTAGTCGGAGTCTATATAAATAACCTCACTTGTTGTCCCAACTGCTTCTGTCTGCACCGCTTTGCTGTTTACTCTAACATTTATTAACCGACTGCTTTCCGATTGCCGTGTTGTTGCCAGTACCACGTCCATGGCTGCCACTTGACATACTTGGGTTGTCTCTACGCCCATTGTCACTTGGTTTTGTTCAAGCCGACGATAAATATTTCTGTAAACCAAATCAAAAAGTTTCGACATATCCATTCTTTCCTTTGTATTTTTCTTTTAATAATTAAGCTCTTTTGTTTTTCCTATGAAGTTTCGTTTGCAAATGAATGCTAGGTATTGTTTGATTTTTTTGTCTACATTTTGCAAGATAAAAGGTGTTAATAGTTGCAGCACAGGTGTTTCCTGATATCAGTTCCGCATTATTCCCCCAAAATGATAAGACCTTGATAACTTCTCGAAATAATTGTCCAGGTAAAGGTATTGATGTCCAGGTAAGCGAATTTTCCAGGGAAAACGTTGGCATCGTTCCAACACTCAGGTAACTGTCTGGAATACACTCTGGAGACTTGGTATGACCACGGTCGTGACTGCGATTGTACCACGACCAGTCTGTGTCTTCCTTGGCAACTTGCCAACTTTTGACTGTCTGGTCTGGCGTTTATATAATGTCCATAATTAACATCTAGCCGTTCATCATAGTTCAAACAATTAAGAACCTGGGTTACACTACATGTCTATTCCACATGTAAAAGAATCAAATTACTGTACATTAAACATGTACTACAAATCAAAGTACATAGAATACTGTTTATTAATCCGGATCCGCATACACTATATACAAGTTTCGTTCACCGAAATATCCCTAATAATTCCTCTTCGAGTGCACTTTTACATCCTCGTATCCTCCGTGAACAACGTAGGATACAGTCTAATGACGTCGTTGACACACTTATCTCGTGTCACAGCAGGCGCTGATGGAGAGGGACCACCACAATCGGAATCTGGATTGTCGATCTTTGTCGAAACGCCTGGCTCAGGCTTTGTGATTACCGTTTCATGTGTACGGCAACTTTCTCGCAGGGAAGAACAGGACTGTTTTACACGATCAAAGTACTTCATGTACATATATATGCCCAGAATAATGAAACCCATTATACCAGAGCCAATACAAAAATAAACCCAATGAGGCCATGCATCATCTTTTACCCTGATTTCCCGGGTGCCATCAAGTTTATTCATCAGGCCTTCCAGGGAAATTTGTCTAATTGGTTTAAGTGATTTTGGTAGATGTATTTTAGTGAAATTTGGATACTTATCTTGTAATTCATTTAACACATTGATCTTTGAGATGTTTATAGATCTCAGCAAAGTAAGATCATTATCTCTTATCTGAAATTCACTGCGGGTATGATATGAAGAGGCAAGTGTGAAATGATCATTGGAAGCTACACAAGCCATTGGAACTTCCAAGATATCAATAGGTGATTTCGAAATAAAGGTCTTGGTCTCATCATTTTTGCAAACAATGGAAAATTGTAAATCAATTTCTGATACAACTCCCCAAAGATAATCCATTAGTTTTACTGCTAAGGGTAACCTTGTATTCAGACTCACAATGCTTTCACAATACTCTTTAACGGTGTCTTGCTTTTGTAGTAAAAGATTTATAACACATAATTTCGCAAGGTTTACTGGGTAAATTGGGCCTTGTACATTGCAATATTTTATTGCTGAGTTACTGCATACGCTGGTTTCCAAATCTGTCAAAAGAACATATTTTGTTCTAGCTTTATTTATCAGAAAGCCATTACTTTCAAGGTTGTGTTCTAAGATGTTCAAGATAGAACATGGCACTTTGAACCATATCCTTTATTTCCATGGTGATTAAATCAAGTTTCAGGTACATTTCCAAAAAGTACTTTGTTTCGTGCATTTGCTTTCTGACGTCATCTATCAGTTTTTCGAGTTTTCCGTCAAGTTCCTGTACACTTATGAGAAGATCTGCTATGACCTGCCTATTTTCTGCTATCTCAGTCCGCGAAACATTTATGATAGACATACTATCCTGAACTACGTGCATTATATCACGTTGATTTGCGGCAAGGTTCCTTATATTTTTACGGATATTAGCCAGATCAGAATCTGTTACTAGACCAAATAACCAGCCTGCTGCCTCCCCGATAATAGGTAGCAGAGACCTTTTCTCGCGACGTGGCAACAACTTGTATTCACTCAAGCCGTTAATAATGTAATTGCGAGTATCATTTAGGTAAGCAACTTCTTTCTGAAGTGCATGAAGTGTAGTCCAATATTCTATCTTATCTCTACCACGAAATTTCGAGAGGATAGTGTTTGCTGTAATTTTGGCACTATTAATATCCTTATCTAACTTATCTAAGAACCCATTAAATGGTTCTAGATCAATTACGAATGATGCAAGCCACTTGGCATGGGTTATAGTGACTTCATTACTCTTTTGGAAAATTACATTTTCATTGATAATAACAGCCCCTGTTAATCCCATTAAAACTGCCACCAAGCCTGGAACTCCCATTTTCTGAAAAATACCAGAAAATTATTTTTACTGTTTTGCTTTGGAAGCCTCAAGTAAACTAACTATTGCCGTAAGCAAGTTACAGGTTGTTTCCAATGATTTATTTTCCCCAATTACTTTTGATGTTTTATATGGAACAACCTTTGTTTCATTTGCTGACATACTTATGTCATTTTTCTCGGATTGTGAATCACAGTGATGTTCTTCGTAATTCATTGATTCAGATCCATCTGTGATTCCTGGATTATCAGATAACTGTGAGCAAGCAGATGAAGCAGAATCAGAATACTGCTCTGACTCATCTTCATACCACTTCTCTTTGCGTCTGCCATGTTTAGCCAGTTCCATCTTAGGAATAGGACCTTCACTATCTGAATTCTCGCGTTGATGCCGATAACGCTGTGCGAGACGTGCTAAAGGTACATCATCATCGCTGCTGGCACTACTTGAGCTATCAGTGCCAGGTGGCACAACATAGGTTGCTTTACGCAGTGGCCTACCTTCACTAGTTTCAGGTATTTCCCACTTATCAACATTTGCTTTACGGATGTTATCAGCATGGCAGGATATGATGGAACCATCTAATTGATTTTTGATCTTAAATGTTAAAGGTGATGTCTTATCTATAATACGATAATATGGTTTCCACCCAAGATTAAGTTTGCTCTTTTTTGGAACACTGTAATACACTGGGTCGCCTATTTCAAATTTTATGTCTTTCGCTTTCCTATCCGCATATTTCTTTTGCCGTTTCCTAGCGCGCTTGAGATGTTTGTGCACCAACACAAATGACTTATGTTGCTGCTCAAGTGCAATCTGATGGGCATCTTCCCCGACATATTTCCTCCTAGGTTTTAAAATGTGATCTAATGGAAGAACTACGTCACGATTGTACAAGAGGAAGAATGGTGAGAATTTTGATGATTCACTTACATTGAAACGGATAGCTGCCAACACTTGGTTAAGAAATTGATCCCAGCTGGTAACATTATCTTTCAATTTCTTGGCAAGAACATCATGTAGTACCCTGTGAAAACGCTCTACTTTGCTATTGCTTGCAGGGTGATAGAGGCTAGTTTTCACATGGTGTATGTTCAGGGTTTCCAGTGTTTCCTTGACCTTCCTGTTGACATTTTCGCTGCCATTATCAGACACTATTTCCAGTGGGGCACCATACCTAGGAAATATTTCCTCGATAATTAGGTGAGCTATGGTGTCTGCGCTCTTATCAGGACCAACAAATGCTTCCGGATAACCACTGTACCAATCAACAAACCCTACTATATACTTGTTTCCAGACAAAGAAGTTGGATATGGGCCAGAAACATCAAGGCCGATTTTGGCAAAAGCGTATGGCGGTAGGTCTGTCTCCTGTAAAGGTGCCTTAATTTTCTGGAGGCTCCTAACTTGACAAGTTACACACCGACCAACATAGGTATATATGTCTTTATACATGTTCGGCCAGTAATACTTCTGCTTCATTGTATCATAAGTCTTATCCAACCCCATGTGCCCATTCCAGTCATGATATTGTTTGAGGACTGAGTCTTGCAAGTGTTCGGGAATGTACAGTCTCAAAACTGGATCTGAATCAGCATTTGTGCTGTAATAAAGAAGGTTATCCATCACCATATGTCTTTTCTGCACAGATTTTGAGAGCTTATCCTGCTGAAGGCCAATTATAAGCTCAATTATCAAGGCATCCTTGGATTGTTCGGTCGCCATATCAACTTCATTTCCCAAGGTGGGTTTTATCACCGAGTCTGAAGGTGGCAATTTACAGCTTGCATACTCTCTAGGATCAAACCTATTAGAGTTTAATGCATTTATCTGATAAGCCTTATCACTAATGTCCGGCTCATAGGTATCATTTTCCTGCGTTAACCCAGCACTTTCTGGGATGCGTGATAACTAATCAGCACAGGAATTGTCGGAACCTTTGATATACTCTATCTGGCAATTATAGCCTGATATGCCTAACGCCCACAATTGTATTTTCTTGTTCTGTATGGGCGAATCGAGAAGGTACTTCAATGGTTTGTGATCCGTTCTTATAATGAACTCTGCATTGTGCAGATAGTGATCTAATTTCTGCAATGCAAAATGGATCGCAAATGCTTCCTTCTCAATCGTGGACCACCTTGTCTCTGTATCAGACAATTTATGTGAAAGATAATATATAGGTCTTTCATTTCTTTCACATGGCCCACTACCAAGTACATCATCACACGGCTGCGTAAGGCAAGCACCAATACAATCCTGACTAGCATCCGTGTAAAGTATGTACTTTCTATTTGGGTCAGGGTATCCTAAAACAGGAAACTCAGATAGTTTATCTTTCAAGGTCTCAAAGGCTTTTTGACATTTATTATCCCACTTAAATTTTGCGTATTTGCGCGTCAGAGCTATTATCGGCTCAGCTATTTCTGAGAAATGAGAAATAAATCGGCGATAATATGAACACATGCCAACTAAACTACGCAATTCTCTAACTGTGGTAGGTGGTGCCAGGGCTTTGATAACATTCACCTCTCTTGCTTCTGGCTTAATGCCATGCTCATTGATAACAAAACCTAGGTAATTTGTTTCTGATTTAAGGAAACTACATTTTTTTAGTTTCAGACGTAAGCCATGTGATCTCAGCTTATCAAATACCTTTTGGATATGAGCCAAGTGCTCTTCCAGTGTGGCAGAAAAGATTAGTATATCATCTAAATATGCAACTGTGAACTTTTCAAGTCCCTCAAGCACTCGTGACATTAATTCCTGAAAAATAGCCGGTGCTGTTGTCAGTCCAAAAGGCATGACATTGAACTGAAACAGTCCACGGTGACAGGCGAAAGCTGTCTTTTCCTTATCTGAGTCATTCATGAGAACTTGCCAGTACCCACTTTTTAGGTCTAACGATGTAAAATATTTGGCTTGGCCAAGTTGTGCCAAAATGTCGTCAATGACAGGCAAAGGGTATGAATTTGATTTAGTGATTTTATTCAAAGCACGAAAGTCCACGCAAAAGCGTTTTGAGCCATCTTTCTTATCAACAATGACTACGGGAAAACTCCATGGCGATTTTGACCGTTCTATAATTTTTGCATCAAGCATTTCATCAATGGCATTATCAATGACCTTTCTGTTATTCAGAGGAGTACGATAAGGCCTAAGCTTAATTGGTGGGTGTTCCCCAGTATCAATTTTCATCGTTACTGTATCAGTATGACTAAGTTCAGAATCTTTCTGTGCAAATTAGTCTGGGTTAGCCTTAAGCAGATTAATCACGTCTGACCTATATTCATCAGGTACATCAGTGTCTTTGAAGTTTTCATTTGCTTGGCACGTGTTCGATGTTTTCTTGCGCTGATCAACTAAAGAAATTGTTTGACCTTGAATGAGTTCTACTCTTGCTATGGGGCAACCTTTCTTCACGGTATATGTTTTGTTTGTGCTATTAACCAACAAAACAGGAATGAACCGATTTCCAGACATCTTGGCAACAGAATTTGTTATCATTAAACCAGGCTCATGGCCTAGGAAACCGGTATCTACTGGTGATATCTGATAAGTTTCTGAGATTGGCAACTCAGCACTATTTCTAACCTTACATTTACAGATGACAGCTGTTTGGGGTTTTACCTTAATTTTTGCATGGTTACGCACAATGGAGGAAACGTGAATATCCTCCTGCAAAGGTACATACGTTTTATTGACCCTAATGCACCCTAGATCATAGTATAGCCTAACACCATGGCTTTGCAACCAGTCGCGTCCCAAGATAATTTTTCGGTTCATATTTCTTACTACGAAAAATGTCTGACTAATTTTGATGCCCCCTATTTCGAATGGTAGCTCAGCACAACCATCAAGTTGCAATGGTTCGCCATTGACAGTTTGCAGTGCAGCATTTCGATGATGCAATTTTGGCTTACTTTTTAAGCTATCATATACCCGACGGTGCATAAGACAACACTCAGCACCAGTGTCAATAAGTGCTCTAAGTTTCTGTTTTTCTACTTTTATAAGACATGAATTTGGATTTCCCGAAACTGCTACAGTATAAATTAGTTTACTTTTTGATCTACCCTTTCCACTGGCTTCTTGGTGGAAAGGTGATTTTAGTTTCCCTGCTTATTAGTAGCAGTTGCCCGACCTGGAAACCTGTCAGGTTATCTACCTTTTCCATTTTGCCAACAATCTTTGGCAATATGCCCCTGTTTTCCGCAGTTCCAGCAGACAATATCAGCGTGTGGCCTTGGCCTTCCCGGGTTACTGCCATTGTTTACCGCATTTACCGTGGCCTTGTGCGACCGACATTCTTTAGCTTTGTGGCCTTGCTTGTTACATTTATAGCAACGGATTGGAGGCCGTGCATGCCCGATTTCCATCGGCTCTTCAGCAGTACCATAAAAGGACTGAGAGTGGTTATGCGACCTAAGGTCAAAGCGTCTACGTAGCTTTTGTTCTTCGTTAGCAACCTTAATGGCGTCCTGAAGTGTGGCTGGATTATTATGCATCACCTTCATTTTCATGTAGTCCTGCCAGAGACCGTCGATGAAAAAACCTACCAATTGCTGATTAGCTGCATTTACATCATCGAATGCATCCTCGGCAAGAGCCAAGAGACGCTCGGCATAGACCTGTATACTTTCCCCTGCTTTTTGCCTTACTTTCCTTAATAACGAAAGAGCATATTGTGTGTCGGTGACCTCTGCAAATCGCGAGGTCAATTCTTTTTTTATATCACCCCATTCCTGCCCTTGATTTGCTGCTAAATGCCTTTTCAAAAAATCTGACACAGGACCCTTACATGACTGGTAGGCAACCAATTTAACTTGGTCAGCTGGGACTCTTGTCAAAATTGAATATTTTTCAACACTTTTTACCCATTCTTTAAATTCTCGTGGATTCCCATCAAAAGACCTTATTACTTTAGCTACCCCCTGGGCGTTCACAGCAGTTGACAAACCAGACATTTGGTCCCCAACATTTTTGAGAGCCGCAACAAATTGAGCCTGTTCTCCCATGTTTGAAAATCTCCGCAAATAAAACTGGTAATCACTTACCGATTCTCCAGGCTGGCTTGTTTCCTAGCTTTGATCGTCCCAGATGATGGAATAACAAACAAAGTTTTTGTCACATTTTATGTCTTTTTGTCACTAACTGTCACGGCACACGACACTAGAGATGACATGTTGGTTCACGGCACCAAATTAGATGACCATGTGACACTATGGCCAGGGATGGTCAGTAAGTCATATATATTAAAACCAGTTCTTATCCATTTTTTATTTACTCTATACCTCCCAGGTTCTTTTTCACGTCTATACTCTAGTACGCCAGACCACAAACTGCTTATGCTCTCTCTAGCTCTCATCTTCCCTTCCTTGTCTCCATAACAACCACGTCGTCATCACTCACGCTCTTCCAAACATACCCAAAGATAGACATTGCTATTTATACTTTCACCCATACTTACATACGTCAGTTGCACTCCTATCTCACATGATTACACCAAGCACGTACACACTTCCATGTACCCTCCAAGAGATAACCTTGACATATACTACAAGTACATTTTAGAAAAGCAACTGAAAAACTAATATTTTATCCGTAGTGTTACACATGTTAAACCTCAAATAAAATAAACAAACAAACAATTTCGCGGACTTGTTCACGTGTTTTTTTTGTTTTGTTTTTTTTGTTTTTTTTGTGTGTGTGTGTTTTTTTGTTTTTTTTTCAGGAAAGAATTTGCTGCCTAGAAGAAAATTATTTTCTTTAAGAGAAGTCGTCTGTTGTCAGAGCCGCAACGTTTTTTTTTTTAAACTTGCATCCCCTTGATACGTATCCATTTCTATATTGTACAGCCATCATTCGAAATGAAGCCTACAGTCTTGCTACCAGTCGTATTTACTGTTACACAGATCTTGAGCGATCAGTTAAGTGATGGTAAGTTGCAAATATTCAAGAATCATTTTCAAAGCAAAACCTATTATGAAGTGTGATTTGTTTGTTGGTTTTAAGTTTGTCGGTCCTGTCGACACTATTTGGGTCATATCGAACAGATCAGTTTTATAAATAACCTAACTTCACTTTTCTTAGACGGGCTAGTACATGACAAGTACAGTGGATATTTTTTCAGAAACTAACAACTGCCCTTGCTGACGGTTGATAGGGATTCGTAATCGTCTGCAGCGTGCGAAAGAATGTTGCCGACTCGCGAAATCCTGATCCATTATGAAAACACGCCTATGCCAATACACTGTAACCTTTATCGCCGAAAAAGTGAAAATTTTAAGATGATATATTGTGATATATTTCTTATTTCTGCTCAAAATATAGATTGTGGGTACCCACAATCTATATTTTAGAGCAGAAATTAGGAAAAGAAGGGTTACCCCTGTAAACCCCAGTTTTTCTATATAAAAGTGGGGTTCAAGGGGGTCAAAATAGTAAAGACGTGTTTTCGTGATGAGTTGCCAGACGTGCATCCGACTTAGACACCAAGGCTGGCCCAAGTGACGATGATGATGATGATGATGATGATGATTTCGTGTTTAACAACGCGTCCACCTCTTTTTAAGGGTCATAACCCAGCAGGCACTCAACGTTGAACTACCGTTGAAACAACGTTGAAAACGTTGTTTCAACGTTAGTTCAACGTTGAGTCAACGTTTTGTGCCTGCTGGGAAGCGTCAATCAGTTAATGATCAAAAGGTACTGGCCCTAGTGACACATTACGAAAACACGTCTATACAAATACATTGTAAGGTTCACTGCCGAAAAAACAAGATTAAAAAATATAGTATTTTTCTTATTTTCTGCTCAAAATTTAAACGGAAATAAGAAATATAAGGTTACCCCTGTAAACCCCAGTTTTACTATTATAAAAGTGAGGTTCAAAAGAATCAAACATATATAGGCGTGTTTTTGTGATGAATGTGCCTTGATTTACATTAGTAAAACATGCCCATGTAATATATCGGCGTCAAACATGGTGTCAGAAATGACAAATATTATGTAAAACTTGTAATAGCTGTCTTATTTATGCTTTCAACATAGATTGTGGGTGCTGGTTAGAACTGCCTAAATGAGGCGGTTCTAACCAGCACCCACATTCTATGTTTTACAGTACAAATAAGACAGATAATGTGCATGTATATCCCCGTAAATCCCATTTTTCTCTTATATGGGCCCCGTCAAGCGATTTTGGTACTTATCGCCTATGCGAGAAGCGAAGGTTCAGGCGAGCCTGCGCATCCGCGCAGTCTCGCCAGAACCTTCGCTGCTCGCTCATACAAGCAGTAATTCAAGAGGTACCTTCAGACAGAAAGCCATATCCCTGGTCCCTCCGAATGGCTGGGCATGCGCAGTTAAAATTTGTCATCACGGGATGCTCGAAGACACAAATTCGCTTGGCGGGGCTCATATAAAGTAAGTCTTAGAGGAGTCTTCCTTTCACGTCCTGTTATCGTGATGACATGTACTATGTGAACACAGGAACAGCTAAGGTGGATATTTTGTGATCATCCATTGATATGTTTGCCAATTCTCCATAAAACCTTAATTGTTGGTATTCATATGAACAGCCGGCGGTTTAAGTGAATACCCACAACTTAGGTCTGCATGGATAAATAAGGAAAATCATCATTCATTCAACATCACGAAAACACGCCTGCACAAATTTGAGCCCCTTAAACCTCACTTTAACAAGGCGGTTCTTCTATTGCGGTTTATTTTTGTTATGGTTCGTCTTTCAATGTGTTTTGTTTGATTTGATGTTTAACGTTCCCGTCAACACAGTATAGGTAATTTTGGAGATGTTGCTTCCAATTTTGTGGAACTTTTACCCGACATTTCAAGCCCTGTTGCTAAAAAAAACCAATAGGGTTTATAAGCATGGACGGACCGACTCGCACCGCTTTGCCTTGGCAGACTTAGTCTCTAAGCGGTTTACGACTACTCGTGTCCGGGTCGGTTTCAGCTCTGTGTGGAAGCATCATGCAGCCGATTTATTTCTTCAAGCCCCGATGGGCGGGCCGTCTTTGAATGTGTATATCGCTTATATATGTTTTGTTTTGGATTGCCAATTGGCCATTTTGTAGGAGAGTAACTGTCCTGTTGGCTTCTCTGGAATGTTGACTTACTGGAACTCTGCCAAGAAAAAAAAACTTTCACATATGTTTCCTTGGCGATTATAACTCACGAAATGCCAGTTTAGGCGATTTAGCGCGATATTTTGAACGTATGGAACAATTTATATTTGGTGATAAACCAAATGCAGAAGTGTATGAGTTAATTTGCAGAAGTTGGTTTTCCGACTGACACACAATTGAAAAACTACGGGAAACATTTACTTAAAGTTTGCATGTAATGCCTTTGGTAGATAGGGATTCATACTTTCTAAAGCAGTTTTTCTATTATTATTTGTAACGTCTTGTTATACCCCCGGCATACGAAGTATGTCAGGGGGTATATAGTTTTCGTCTTTCCGTCTGTTCGTCCGTTCGTTGGTTCGTTCGTATGTTCGTGTGTTCGTTCGTACGTTCGTTCGGTCTTTCGTCAACCTTTACGTCAAGGTTTTGTGTTAAACCTTTTTCATGGCTGATATCCCTGTAACCACATGTTACATTCTCTTCATTTTTGATAAATGATTTCATGATGTATGTCCCTTCGCCCACCCATGGTGACCTTGACCTCAAGGTCACGGACTTAGAAATTTTTGCATTTGGTTAATGTTTTATGTCAAAGTTTGTAGATGCCTGTATGTTCTATTTGATGCCCTCACTCCCTTGGTCCATTTAGAAATTTTATGTTTGGTTTAGCTTTTACAAGCACATTTATAGATTCTTATAGCTTCTTGACTTCATTCATATCACATACAAGCTCGAAAGATATATCAGAGGGTGAAGCTGGCCGGGGGTATACGTGACCCACTGGTCACTTTCTCTAGTTATTTTTATTTTACTGTTACTTTATCCATGCTGCATGATACTCTCGCGAGGACTATGCGCGGTTGCTAACGCTCGGCTGCAGCCCCTTTTCATAATGAACAACTAGTCCAAGTTTCAAGTAAATATATTCAGTATTGACAAAGATACTACAAAATGTTCAAGTTTTTGCACGGCGACGACGCAGACGAAAATGTCCAAGTTTTTGCACGACGACGAAGCCAGAGCTATGACAATACCTCGTCGTTTTCGAAACGGCCGAGCTAAAAGTGAAAAAAAGTTCCCATAAGATTTGTGACAGTGAAATAAAGATAATAGGTTTAAAATGATAAGAAGTCAGAAACAAGGTAACAGTGAAAGTTACTAGATAAAACTGGCATTTATGACAATGCAAACTGCCCTTTCAAAAGGCTCAAATGTTTGAAGTAATGCAGTTGTGGGTGGCAGCCTATTCCATTGCACGATTGCGAGGGGATAGAACGGGTATTCAAAAGTGAGTGGGACTTCGTATGGGAAATACAGATTGGGTGCTCGACGTATGGTGGCAAGTCACTGGCTACTAATAGGCAGAACTGGGAATCATTTCTCGGTTTAAAACTTCTGTAATACTTGTCAGTCTGGAATAGTTCTCAAGCGTCCTATGTTCATTTCACGGGTACCTTATATTTTTGATAGTCGTAGGACTTTTTCTTTTGGTGGGGGTGGGGGACTGACACAATATACGTCAAAGAGCAGAAATAATAACACGAGGACCATGATTTGCCTATTTCGCTCACCTGACTTCAGATATTAACATGGGTAATATAAAAGTTTCACACAAGTAGACTGCTTGAAGCATTATATATGTTAAGGGGTTGTGATCTTAATTGATTTCAAGATATTAAGCCTGAAATAAACTTTAGTGGGCGGGGCATACCCCTAGGTCAGCACGGTCAGAGTTAAAATGGTCTTATCAGAAGGTACAATAAGGAGGGTGTGGCCCATACCCCTGGTCATCCTATTAGTTGGTATCATTCAATGGGTTTTATCATGACAAACACCTATAGAATTAGTTTGTTAAGGAGAAGGGATCTGAACAGTGTCTGCGATATTAAGCCATAAATGGACAGAACGTGGTGATGCATACCCCGTGGTGAGCACCCGGCCCATAAAACGTGTTTTATCATAATGATCTCTGAATTATATGACTTATATGAACTGCTGGGGTGGAGAATATTGCCTGGGGATACACAGTCCCTGCCACTCCACATAGTCCGTCTTCTCATCAGGAACTACAGATATCAGCGCATCAGGCTATGGCCTCGCTGCAGCACTTTTAGAGGAGAAAGACCCATAGCTTTAAAATATTTTGAATTCATGCTTACCAGATAACAGAGGACACAACATGCTTACCAGATAACAGAGGGCATATAATGTTGCAACATAAAACTTATCAAGGGATTTATATCACGTTAACAATTACGTGTGTGAACACCCCTCTACAACCCCACTTTATATAGAGAAAATTGGGGTTTATGGGGCTATACATTTTTTTTCTTATTTCTGCTCTAACACATAGCCTGTGGGTACTCGTTAGAATCGGCGGCTCTAACAAGCACCCAAAACCTATGTTTGCAGTAAAAATATGACAAATGTCACCGGCAATCATTCTGGAGTTTTGAAAAAATGCACTATGTCGCACGGATGTGTTATCGTAATGAACTCCATGAGTTCTCGTACATACACCCTAGTTACTTTATACACAACTCAACAACATGCAGTCTGTGTGTACCCAGTTTGAACTTTGCAACCCATACAGTTTTTGAGAATAGGTACAAGTTCCATCGAATTAGAACAACAAACATAAAAGTTATTAAGCAAAATGCACTTTATTGTTAGCTCCCCTGAGCATGAAGTGCTCAAGGTGAGCTATTGTGATCGGTCTTTGTCCGTCGTCCGTCGTCAGTCCGTCCGTCCTTGCATGCGTGCGTACTTGCATCCGTCGTCAACTTTTGCTTAAAACGACTTCTACTCCAAAACTGCTTGACAGATTTTGAAATCATTTCACAGGAATGTTCCTTTGGCAGTCCTCAACTGAGCCCCGTCAAGCGATTTTGGTACTTATCGCCTATGCGAGCAGCGAAGGTTCAGGCGAGCCTGCGCATCCGCGCAGTCTCGCCAGAACCTTCGCTGCTCGCTCATACAAGCAGTGAATCAAGAGGAACCTTCAGACAGAAAGCCATATCCCTGGCCCCTCTGAATGGCTGGGCATGCGCAGTTAAAACTTGTCATGACGGAATGCTCGAAGACACAAATTCGCTTGGCGGGGCTCAACTAAAATTGCTCAAATCGGTCCGCTCGGATGAACAAGCTGGTCGTAAGAGCTAAAAATAGAAAGACTTTTAAACGATTTATATTCCTTAACCAGTGGATGGATTTTAAAATAACTGCACAGGTATGTACATTGGGTGACCCTCTACCAAAATTTATCTAACTGCTCCGCTCGGATGAGCAGGATGGCCGCCCGAGCTAAAAATAGAAAACAAAAACGTTTAACGGCTTATTGGCCTACTGTTAACCAGTGGATGCATTTCGGAATAATTTCACTGGAATGTTCCTTGAGCGACCCTCTTGCGAAATTGCTCAAACCGTTCTGCTCTGATGAACAGGATGGCAACCAGAGCTAAAAATAGAGAAACCTTTAAAAGACTTCTCCTCCTTAACCAGTGGATGGATCTTGAAATAATTTAACAGGACTGTACCTTTGGTGATTGTCTATTACAATTGCTCAAACCATTCTGCTTGGATGAACGAGATGGCCGGCAGAGCTAACAATAATTTTTTAAACAACTTCTGCTTAATCAGTAGATGGATTTCGAATTAATTTGAAAGGAATGTTTCTTGGGTGACCCTCTTCCAAATTTGCTCAGACCGTTGCGCTCGGATGAACAGGGTGGCCGCCAGGGCTACAACTATCAAAAACACTCCTTGTGCCAACAAAAACTGCTAAAATTCTGTTTTTGTTTATAAACGTTTCAATAAAGTTAAAATTTGCACACCTACCAAGAGACATAGCTTTAAGAGTTATGTGCACTTAACCATTACTTCCTTGCCTTAGAGACCAAGGGTAGTATACTTTTCATTAAAGTAGGGCTACAATTATAACAGTTATTGAAGTTTTTAAACAAAATGCATTTTAAATATCGGAAAAACATATCAAGGGCATAACTTGGAGTATTATGGACACTCGACCCCTATTCCTGTACGAACAATATATCCGGTTATTGTCCATTGTGCATCCAAGATCGTTGTCAGTGAATGTGTCTTACCATAGTGAACAATAATATATATGGTTAGGGACGGGCATCTGAACGGTATATAGGGCCAGGGTGACTAAACCAGTCTTGATGGAGGTCCACTGGATGAAATCAAAACCAAACATCAAAGACCTAGGCATTCTGGTTTCAGACAAGAAGATTGTTAAACTTAAGGTTTTCGATTTATGAAGTCCGTCTAAAACCAGTGGGCATATTTGATCCCATGGCTATAATTTGAACAATCTAGGCAAAGGTGCACTATTCAAAAATCAAATGCCTAGGCCTTCTGGTTTCCGACAAGGATATATTTAAAATTTCCCCTGTATGGGTCTATGATAAACACGTGGCCTCAACGTTGGAGCCATGTTTACCCCAGAGGTATGATTTGAACATCTTTGGTAGATGTCCACTAGATAAAGCTACATAACGAATTTCAAAGACAAGGGCCTTCCGGTATCAGACAAGAAAATTTCTTAAGATTAACCATTATAATTCTATATAAGAGAAGTGAGTCCTGTGGCAGGTCCATTTTTGGCGCCAGGGCTTTAATTTGAACAATCTTGGTACAGGTCCACTAGATGTAGCTGTATGTCAAATATCAAATGCCTGGGCCTTCTGGTTTCAGACGAGAAGATTAATAACGTTTTGAAACTTTTCCTACATGAGCCTATGTTAAATAAGTGACCCAAGTGCGGAGCCATTTTTGATTCCAGGCATACAATGTCAACAACTATGGTAGACGTCAACTGGGCGAAGCTGCATACTAAATATCTAAGACCTGGACCTTCTGATTTCAAACAAGATGATTTTTAAACGTTTCCCCATTATAACTAGTGAGCACTTGGGCGGGGTCATTTTTGTCCAAGGCTACATTTTGGATAACCTAGGTAAAAGTCTACTTAATTAAGCTGCATGCCAAATATCAATTGCATATGCCTTCTGGTTTCAGACACGAACATTTTCATCAGGGAAACATGTCCGTGTGAAATAATGGCGTCCAACATGGTGTCAGAAGTTATACATTTTGGGTGAAAATGATAACATCTTTGTTATTTCTGCTTTCGCATAGATTGTGAGTGCTCGTTAGAACCGTCTCAATGAGGCGGTTCTAACGAGTACCGACAATCTATGTTTTTGAGCAAAAATAATGTATATAATGTATACCCACATAAACCCCGCTTTTCTCTATATAAAGTGGGGTTTAGAGGGGTGTTCATTTCACGGACCTGTTCGCGTGATGGTTTTGCCGAATATTAGTCTTGTATTCCTAGATTGGAGCCTTTTTTACCTCATATACTTTGAACATCTTTTGTAGATGCTCACTAGACAAAGCCACATTACGGATATTAAATACCTGGGCCTTCTGGTTTCAGACACGATGATTTTTAAGGTTTATCCATTTCGTTTGTTTTATTTGAGGTTTAACGTCACCGTCAACACTGTAAAGGTCATTTTGGAGACGTTGCTTCCAATTTTGTGGGACGTTTACCCAACATTGAGATGAAATGACACCTCAAGCCCTGTCGCCCAATGAAACCAATAGGGTTTATAAGCATGGACCGTCCGACTCGTGCGCACCGCTTTACCTGGGCAGGCTAAGATCCTCTAAGCGGTTTACCAGTACTCGTGTGAGGGCCGGATTCAGCTTTGCGAGGAAGCATCATGCAACCCATATATTTCTTCAAGCCCCGATGGGCGGGGGCCGAAGTTTTACCCATTATAACTATTATTATGTAAAAACCAGTGGGCCCGGGGACATGGCAATTTTTGCTTCGAGGGCTATAATTTGTAAAACAAAAATCAGTTTTCGTTCACTAGTTGTAACTGCATACCAAGTATTTAATGTCCGGTGCTTCTGGTTTCAGACAAGAACAGTTTTTAAGTTTTTCCTATATGGGTCTATGTTAAATAAGTGACCACTGGGGCGGAGCCCTTTTTGTTCCCACCTTTATAATATGAACAACTTCAGTAAAGGTCCAGTAGACGAAGGTGCATACGAAATACCAAAGACATGTCTCTTCTGGTTTCAGACAAGGCAATATATGGATCTATGTTAAACAAGTGTCCCCTGGTGCGAGGTTCATTTTTAACCTCATAGCTAAAATTTGAACAACTTTGGAAGATGTCCTCTAGACAAAGCTCCAAATATCAAAGATTTGGGGCTTCGGTTTAAGACATAAAATATATTTTAAGGGTTATGTTGATTTTTCCAATTTGTTGCCATGGCAACCATAATTCTGCATGTAAACTCGGACCCAATATACAAGGATTAGTAACTAATCGATATGCCAAAATGTAATGTCATGTTTTGGTATATGGGCAATTTAAATGCATTGTAGTCAAAAGAGACTAATTTATCCACTAATCGAATGTTTGTTGTCAATTTTGACATAATGTTTTTAAACCATTTTATGTTGTGTTGATTGAAATTTGGTTGAACACAGATTAGAGCTTCTATTTTTGGCGAACTTACGCCAAATGTGAAGAAAATAGCTAAATGGGTACCTAGGTTTCTCGCTGATATGGTCAAAATCTGTTAATTGTGCTACAGTTCTACTAACAATACATCTAACTATTGCTTTTCAAAATAATGTTTTACAGTTTTATTTAAACAAGGGATATCTTTAGCGAAGCAGCTCTCTAACATTTTAAGGCTCAGCTTCGACAGCATTTTCCGATAAATTGCATCACCTATACATACACATGGCGTAATGACTTATCCGCGTATACTGAGTCCGAGACGTAATGGAATGTTTTGAACAATTCTGCCAAGTTTGGTTAGAATTCCTTCAGTGGTCTATGTGATGTTGTTTAAAGATATTGGGGAAGAGTGGACAGATGGGCGGACGACGACGACGGATGGTGGGTGATCACAAAAGCTCCCACCCCCAACCCGGAGCCTTCGGCTCAGGTGAGCTAAAATATATATTCCCTTTATGCCTTGTAAAGTGCGATACATAAACTTGTCCACGGTGTGACAAGCTTGTAAAACATCTAAACCTGCCCTGTTAAAATGACTTTTGTATACATAAAACCTGTTCTTTCTGTACAAACACATCAAGTCAAACACAAATAACCCATCATTAAAGTAATTTGATATAGGATAATAACAGCTTACTATTGGTTTTCAGTGGTTGATGGTCAACAATTAGTTTTTAGGGGAATGGGAACACCAAAAACATTTTTCCCGCCATTTTACAAAGGGAGACAACTATCGGGACTTCCTGTTTTCTTCTCTATAGGATCAGTCCCACCGAAAAAGGGTCTACTCTTAAAGGAAAGAATTCGCTTCTCACGAGCAATTTCTTTCCTTTAAAGAGTTGACCCCTATTGACATGGGAGACAAAAACATTTTTGCAGGAGCTGCCTTCCCCTGACGATGTGCCCCTTCCCCTCAAATGTTCCACTTTGAAACGTCGCAGGAATATTGTCTGAGTGGCTTCCTACCAAAATATTGTTTGTTTGTTTGATTTGAGGTTTAACGTCCCCGTCAACACTGTAAAGGTCATTTTGGAGGTGTTGCTCCCAATTTTGTGAGACTTTTACACGACATTGAAATGAAATAACATCTCAAGCCCTGTCGCCCAATGAAACCAATAGGGTTTATTAGCATGGACGGTCCGCCTCGCAACGCGGTTTCTGGACAGGCTTAGGTCCTCTAAGCGGTTTACCAGTACTAGTGTGCGGGCCGGATTCAGCTCTGCGTGGAAGCATCATGCAGCCCATATATTTTATCAAGCCTCCTAACAAAATATAAAACGACAAATGAGATCTGTCTAGATTAAATGTTAGGGTAATACTAATCATAAAAAGCGACAGCGGGCAGCTGCAACCTAAGAGACTACGGAGTTGCAGCGTCATGAAAATCGAATTAGGAAAAAGGAAACTATTTTTTCTTCTTATTTCCATTTCCTTTTTGGTGCGATTGTCTCACAATCTTACCAGAGGGAACACTTAAGCTGACATCTGATCGCTAATGAAAACGGCCGAAGAACCGCCAATATTCTCCGTGAAAAAATATTGTTCCATATTAAAAACATTTTGTCAGCCTCGATAGCGCAGTGGTTAGCGCGTTCGATGTATGGTCGAGAGGTTGTGCGTTCGAATCCGGCCATCGGTATCGAGGTGTGTCCTTGGGCAAGACACTTTATGACACTGCCACACTCCACCCAGGTGTAAATGGGTAGCAGTGGTGTAAAAACCACTGCCCCTCTCTCTCGCGCGCATGAAAACACCCGGAATGAGTATTCGAGAGGGATTCAATAAGCTTGAAGCTTTCATCGCAATCGAACTAAAATAAATTAGTATAAACTAAAACATTTTGAAAAGTTTAACAATAGGCTTTCAGTTAAACTTAATTTTATAATTTGTATGTTCTTTTAATTAGCATCATGATCGCACATGTCCTACTGTTTATTTTTAAATAATTGATTTTTTTTGTTCAAAAGAATTCTTATCAATAAAAAGCATTGATGACGTATCCGCGGAAGAATACAAGGCACGGCAATGGTAAAACCTGTTACAATCGCGTAACGAACGTTTCGCGACATAGACGTTTCGCCCCAAACCGGTCTCAAAACGGGAACGGAAACTAATCACCCGATCCCTTCTATCAACCAAGAATCTTTTGGTTTAAATAAGGTCAAATAACCAGTTGTATGCTGCCTCTGTACAATTAACCCATTTTGTACCGGAAATTCAAACGCTGGTAACTGGCAAACAGTGCAGACCAAAATCAGATACCATAGAACGCAGCGTCTTATCCGGGCCTACACTGCATGTTTACGAAGGGTTCAGCCATTTTCCAGATAAATTTTGAAGAAGCCGCAACCTGAAACTCCTAAGTTTTGAAATTGACTTGTTATAATGATATAAGGTTGATGATTCTGTTCAGTATAAAATGGGTTAAAAATATGCGGTGTAGGTTGATTTCGTAATTCTGTGCATCATTTAACGGAATCTCCAGATCTCCAGGCTTATCCGTTTGGAGTGGCCCATGACCAATAAAAGGGGAGTCAAGTTTGTATTGTCAGCAGTAATATGCACTTTCAGCAACAGTTTAGACACAGATCAGACGCCCTCAGCCCCACCCCCCCCACCCCCCCCCCCCAAAAAAAAATGGATTGTATATCAGAGTAATACTAGTCATAAAAACGACAGCAGGCAGCTGCAACCTAAGAAACTATATTATCATGAAAATCGAATAAGGAAAACGAAAAAAAAAATCCTCATTCCTCTTTCCTTTTTCGAATCCGAAACAGAGTAAGTAAACTGAAAAAAAGATTAACGATACTGAGAGTATTTACATACAGAAATGTTCCTTTTGACATACACAGATAGTGCGCTGTTGAAACAGATTGAATGTCAAAGTAACACAAGTCATCAAAAAGCGATAGCAGGCAGCTGCACCATAAGAAACTGTGGAGTTACAGCGCAATTAAATTCGATAATGAAAAAGGAAAAGATGTTTTTCTTATTCCTTTTCCTAATTTGACTCCGATTCAAAGTGAACTAAAAAAACATATTAATGATACTGAGGGTCGTTACATAGAGAATGTTGCCTTATAACATGCACGGATAGTGCCTTTTGCTAGAACCTAAAAAATATGGAGTCACAGCGTCATGAAAATCGAAAAAGGAGAAAGAAAAAGATTTTTCCTTATTCCTATTCCCATTTTTCCTTAGGGTGAGCCCCGCCAAGCGAATTTGTGTCTTCGAGCATTCTGTCATGACAAATTTTAACTGCGCATGCCCAGCCATTCAGAGGGGCCAGGGATATGGCTTTCTGTCTGAAGGTTCCTCTTGATTCACTGCTTGTATGAGCGAGCAGTGAAGGTTCTGGCGAGACTGCGCGGATGCGCAGGCTCGCCTACACCTTCGCTGCTCGCATAGGCGATAAGTACCAAAATCGCTTGACGGGGCCCAGGGTAAGAAAACAGAAAAAAAGATTAATGGTAACAAGAGTCGTTACATACAGAAACGTGCCTCTTGACATGCAGAGATTGTGCGTTTTTGAAAGGCGACATAAAACAATTGACATTTCTTGAAGGTAAACGACAAAAGAGAGATATGCCTAGATTGAATGTCAGAGTAAAGCGACAGCAAGCAGTTGCAACCTAAGAAACTATGGAGTTACAGCGTCATGAAAATCGAATAAGGAAAAAAAAAAGGTTTTTTCCTTATTCCCTTTTTCCTTACTCGACTCCGAAACAAGTAAGTGAACTGAAAAAGTTAAATGATACAGAGAGTCGTTACACACAGAATTGTGCCTTATGACATGGGTGGGTCGGGCCTAAGATTATATGAGAGTTCCAGCGTAAAAACAGAAATGGAATTTTATTTTAGTATTCTTTATGTTGGTTGGCGCCTGATGCTCCGTCTTTGGTCGGGCCCTTCGGAGTTTAACTGTTGGTTTTCTTTTGCTCCAGCAATTATGTTGTTGTATGCTGTCGAGTCCTTAACCTTGTTTCATATCTGTAGTTTTTTTATTTGTATGTTCTCGGAGATGTTACACTGATAAGTTAGGAAGCCTACATGCGGACTAAACAAAATTAGTGTATACCGCGACAGAGGTGAGGGCGAGGATTATGGCCATGTAAAATCGATTTCAGCCCCCAGTGGAAGATACTGTGTTTCGAACGTTTGAAAGGCGACATGAAAAATTGACATTTCATAAAGGAAAAACGACAAAAGTGAGTTATGTCTAGATTGAATGTCAGAGTAATACTAGTCATAAAAATGATAGCAGGTACCTGCAACATAAGGAACTATGGAGTTACAGCGCAATTAAATTCGAATAAGGAAAAGGGAATAAGGACAATATTATTTTCCTTATTCCCGTTTCCTTTTTGCCTTATTCGAAACTGAAACAGATTAAGTTAAAATTACAAAACAGAGTTAGTAAAAAGATTAATGGTACTGAGAGTCGTTACATGGAGAATGTTGCTTTATTCCATGCACAGATAGGGCGTTTTTGAAAGGCAACATGAAAATTTGACGTTTCATTAAGGTAAAACGAAAAAAGTGATATGTGTGTAGATTGAATGTCAGAGTAATACTAGTCATAAAAAGCGGCAGCAGGCATCTACAACCTAAGAAACTATGATGTTACAGCGTCATGAAAATCGAATAAGGAAAACGGAAAATATTTTCCTTATTACTTTTTCTTATTCGATTCCGAAAGGGAATGAGAAAACTGCCATATACCATGCACAGATAGTGCGTTTTTGTAAGGCGACATGACAAATTGACATTTCATGAATGTAAAACGACAAAGTGAGATATGTCTAGATTGAATGTCAGATTAATACTAGTCATAAAAAGCGACAGCAGGCAGTGCAAACTAAGAAAC
Source organism: Lucinisca nassula (assembly GCA_963580285.1). NCBI lineage: Eukaryota > Metazoa > Mollusca > Bivalvia > Lucinida > Lucinidae > Lucinisca > Lucinisca nassula. The sequence continues at coordinate 14,314,091 of OY757010.1, forward strand.
TATTGGACTCCGAAACAGATTAAGTAAACTGAATAAGATTAATGATACTGAGATTTGTTACATACAAAAGTAACATATGTCAAAAAAAGTAACATGTGACATGAAAATCGAATAAGGAAAAGAAAATAGGAAAGGATTTTTCCTTATTCCTTTATTCCGTATTCGATTCTGAAACAGAGTACGTAAACTGAAAACATTTTAGTGATACTATGAGTCGTCATTTACAGAAATGTGCCGTATGATATGCACAGATAGTGCGTTTTGAAAGGCGATATGAAAAGAATGACATTTCATGAAGGTAAAACGAAAAAAGTGAGATATATCTAGACTGAAAGTCAAGAGTAATACTAGTCATAAAAATCAACGGCAGGCGGCTGCAACATAAGAAACTATAGAGTTACAGCGCCACGAATATCGAATAAGGAAAAGGTCAAATGTTTTTCCGTATTCTATGTTTTTCCTTATTCGACCCCAAACCAGAGTAAGGAAACTGAAAATGTTTGAAACTGACAAGGTTGGATAGCAGATTAGTCATAAAAAGCGACAGCAGGCAGCTGCCACCTAAGAAACTATGAAGTTACAACGTCATGAAAATCGAACATGGAAAAAAGAAAAAGGGAAACATTTTTCCTTATTCCTTTTTCCTTATTCGATTCCGAAACAGAGCGGGTAAACTAAAAAGATCAGTGATACTGAGAGTCGTTACATACAGAAATGTGAATTATGACATGCACAGACAGTGCTTTTTGGAAAGGCGACATGAAAAATTGATTTTTCATGAAGGTAAAATGAGAAAAATGAAATATGTCTAGATTGAATATCAGACAGATACTATTCATAAAAGCGACCGTAGGCAGCTGCAACCTAAGAAACTATGGAGTTACAGCGTCATGAAGAGATTTTTCTTTTTTCCTTTTTCATTGTTCGACTCCAAAACAGAGTAAGTAAACTGAAAAAAAAAAGATTAATGATACTGAGAGTCGTTACATACAGAAATGTGTCTTTTCAGATGCATAGATGGTGCGTTTTGAAAGGCGACATAAAAAAATTGACATTTCATGAAGGTAAAGCGACAACAGTGAGATATGTCTAATTTAACGTCAGAGTAATTAAATACTAGTCATAAAACAATAGCAGGCAGCTGCACCATAAGAAACTATAGAGTTACAGCGCGATTAAATTCGTTTATGGATAAAGGAAATGATTTCTTTCCTTATTCCTTTTCCTTATTCGACTCAGAAACAAAGTAAACTGAAAACCCATATTAATGATACTGAGAGTCGTTACATAGAGAATGTTGCCTTATAACATGCACATATAATGCGTTTTGTAAAACGGCAGCTGCAACCTAAGAAACTAAGGAGTTACAACGTCATGAAAATCGAATCAGGAGAAAACAGAGTAAGATAACCGAAAAAAGATAAATGGTACTGAAAGGCATTTATTTTTATTCGCAAAATACGAACTTATTACCTCCTAAACCTAAGACGTCTTTACGTCATCTTAAACAAGGTATTCAAGAATTTCATAGGAAGATTGTTTTGACTCCAGCTGATAAGGCCGCTAACAATTTGGTCGTTGTTTGACGGCTTCACTGTGTTAGCACTCTTCAACAAGAACTTGGTGGTACTAAGGCCTATGAACTTCAGCCTTTAGCTGAAGAAAGGGCTTTATTTGATGACCACATTTGTTATTCAGCCACCAAATTTGGTGTCTGTGTTACAGGAGGTCAAGACAAGCTTCCTTCGTTATATTGGTTACCTAAACTTCATAAAATACCATACAAAGCACGGTTTATTGCAAATTCCAGCTCTTGGACCACCACTGAACTCTCCAAATTATTAACTTCATGTATGACTGCCATCAAAAAGCATGTGATAAAATATTGCGACAAAGTCTTCGAAAGATCAGGCAGAAATCTGTTTTGGTCTATAAAAAAATCTAATGAAGTTTTAAATAAATTGAAATCCAGGCGGTTTCGTACTTCAAGTCTGTCTACTTATGATTTGTTTACCCTTTACACTACACTTCCTCATAATCTTATAAAAGAAAAACTTAATTATTTAATTGAATGGACATTTCACAGGGAAGGCTCCTTCTATCTTGCATATAATGTAAGAAATGCTTTTTTTCACTTCTGAAGAGCACAAAAATTATACTTTATGGTCATATCAGAAAGTGTGTGAAGCTCTCACCTTTCTACTTGATAATGTTTACATAAGATTTGGTACTAAGTTATTTAGACAAGTTGTGGGTATTCTGATGGGTACCACTCGTAGCTGATTTGTTTTTGTTTTGTTATGAGAGAGACTTCATGATGTCCCTTTCTGCTGAAAACGAGTCTGAAATCATTGAATCTTTTAGCTCCACTTCTAGATACTTGGACGATTTATTAAATATTGATTATACCTATTTCGATGGTTTGATCAGTCAAATTTACACAACAGAACTTTAATTAAATAAAGCAAATTCTTCTGATTCCGAGGCCCTGTTTTTGGATTTACATCTATCTATTGTAGATGGGTTTGTTTCGTGCAAAATTTATGATAAACGCGATGATTTTAATTTTTTAAATTGTAATCTTTCATTTCTTGGATGGTGATGTTCCTCGTGCGCCATCCTATGGCGTTAATATTTCGCAATTAATTCGATTTGCCAGAGTGTGTAGTCATGTAACTGACTTCAACACTCGTAATAAATTGTTAACGGCTAAACTTCTTAATCAGGGTTATCAGTACCATAATATACGCTAAGCCTTTTCACAATTTCATAGACGTCATTCTGATTTAATTTAAAAATTCAATATTGGACTTAAATCTCTTCCGCAACAAGGTCTATCGGAACCCGAATTTTATGGTGACTTAGTATACAAATTCAGAAAAATATATAACCGCAATGACTTCAGCACCCAATTTCGTAAAATCATTCTTCGATATAAAAATATTGGGTACAACATAAATGTTATACGACCGACTGCATGCATGGTAGTTAACCCAATCACGTTTTACAAATTTGCTTCCCTCTTTAATTGCACGCCGGTTGGTCAGGTCTCAGATTCTATTACGGTTCCAGTATAAAGGCTTATTGAGAATTAGAGAGATATAGTTCAAGATAATGTTGGCTGATGCCTGATGCTCTATCTCTGGTCGGGCCCATCGGAGTCTGACTGTTGGTTTTCTTTTGATCCAGCATTTCAGCGGTTTCTTGCTGTCGAGTCCTCACCGTTGTTTCATCTCTGTGGTTGTTTGATTATTTGTGTTCACGGAGATGTTGCACTGATGAGTTAGGAGGCCTTCATGCGGGCTGAACAAATTATTTGTCTAAATCGCGATGGAAATAAGGGCGAGGATTGTGGCCACGTAAAATCGATTTAAGCACCCCCCCGGTGGAATTCGTTTCCGCTGACCGTTCCAAGGCGGTTCTTCTGTCGGGATTTATTTTTGTTATGGTTTGTCTTTAGGTGTTTGTGTCGCTTGTGTTCTTTTATTTTGGATAGCCTATTGGCCATTTTGTGGGAAAGTAACTGTCCTTTTGGCTTTCCGTTGTTGTAGTTTCCATTAGGTCTGTTGATACATGTTTGTGTTTATTTCCCTTTGGTGTCTCTGATGGAAGCTATTGGTTGATTGGATCGTTTCCTGATCATTGCCTCTACTTCTTTGTTACATACAGAAATGTGTCTCTTGACATGTACAGATTGTCCGTTTGTTCAAGGCGATATGAAAAATTGACATTGGACTGTCAGTGTAATACTTGTCATAAAACGCGACAGCAGGCAGCTGCAACATAAACTTTTGAAATACAGCGTCTCGAAAATCAAAAAAGGAAAAAGGAAAAGGTTTTTCCTTATCCGTTTTTTCCTTATTCGACTCCGAAACAGAGTAAGTGAACTGAACAAGAGTCGTTACATACAGATATGTGCCTCATGACAAGCACAGCGACTGCGATTTTGAAAGGCGACATGAAAAAAATGACATTTCCTGAAGGTAAAACGACATTTGTCTGGATTGAATGTCAGAGTATTACTAGTCATAAAAAGCGATAGAAGGCAGCTGCACCCTAAGAACTATGAAGTTACTGCGCCATTAAAATCGAATAGAGAAAAAGAAAAAGGAAAATATGTTTCCGTATTCCTTTTTTCTTATTCGATTCCGAAAGAGAGTGAGCAAACTTGAAAAGATTTAATGAAACTGAGAGTCATTACATACAAAATTGCGCCTTATAATATGCACAGATAGTGCGTTTTCGACAGGCGACATAAAATCTTGACATTTTATGAATGTAAAACGACAAAAGTTAGATATGCCTAGAATGGATGTCAGAGTAATACTACTCATAAAAAGCGACAACAGGCAGCTGTTAACTAAGAAACTATAGAGTTACAGCGTCATGAAAATCGAATACGGAAAATGTAAAGTATTTTTCCTTATTCCTTTTAAGCTCACCGGAAGGCAGGCTATTCTACTACCCCCGGAGTCGGCGTCGGTATCGGCGTCCATAAATGTTAAAGTTTTTGCGGTAAAGTTTTTTAGTTGCTCATAATTTCTTTATGTGAACATGGATTAAGTTCATATTTGATATTGTCATAACAAGGCAAATTCCTCTGATACCGAGGCCCCCTTTTTGGATTTACATTTATCTATTGTAGATGATTTGTTTCTTGCAAAATTTATGATAAAAGTGATGATTTTGATTTCGAGATTGTAAATTTTCCGTTTTTGGACGATGAAATTTCCTCGTGCGACATCGTATGGGGTTTATATTTCGCCATTTATTCGTTTCGCTAGAGTGTCTAGTCATGTATCCGACTTCAACACTCGTAATAAATTATTAACCGCAAAACTTCTTAATCAGGGGAATCGGCATCATAAAGTACGTAAAGCCTGTTCTAAGTTTTATAGACGTCATTCCTATTTGGTTTCAAAATACAATTCGGAACCCGAATTCTATGGTGACTTAATATATAAATTTGCCACTTTGCTTCCCTCTTTGATTGCACACCGATGGGTCGGGCCTAGGATTATATGACGGTTCCAGCGTAAAAACAAACATGGAATTTTCTTTTATTTTAGTACTCTTTATGTTGGTTGGGGCCTGATGCTCCGTCTTTGGTCGGGCCCCTCGAAGTCTAACAGTTGGTTTTCTTTTGATCCAGCAATTCTGTTGTTGTATGCTGTCGAGTCCTCAACCTTGTTTCATATCTGTAGTTTTTTTATTTGTATGTTCTCGGAGAATTTACACTGATGAGTTAGGAAGCCTTCATGCGGACTAAACAAAATTAGTCTATACCGCGACAGAGGTAAGGGTAAGGATTATGGCCATGTAAAATCGATTTAAGCCCCCAGTGGAATTCTTCCCACTGACCAGGGAATTCTGTCCACTGACCTTCCAAGGCGGTTCTTCTGTGACGGTTTATTTATGTTGTTGTTTGTTACTTACTGTTTGTATCACTTGTGTCTTTTTATTTTTGATGGCCATTTGGCCATTTTGTTGGAATGTAACTGTCCCTATGGCCTTCCTTTGTTTAGGTTTCCATTATGGTCTGGTTACATGTTTGCGTTTCTTTCCCTTTGGTGTCTTTGATGGGTGGAGTAAGTTAATTGTATCGATTCCTGATCTTTGTTTTACTTCTACTTTGTGAAAGATACTGGTCTAACGTTTTTATCTTTAGTATCAGCACCCATGACCGTGGCCTAAAGGCCAAGCTCACGGACATAGTTAAATTTTTGTGTTATAGTTTTTAGGAGCTCACTACTTCTTTATCTTTGGATGGATTTAGTAAATACTCAGTATAGTTATAGACATTTGTCTCAGATTTTAGCAGCAGCATCAGCGCTCATGACCATAATCTGGGGTCAAGGTTACAGTCACAGATCAAAATTCAGATTGTTATTTTTAAGCCCGTATCAGTTGAAACATTCTTAAGGGGTCGTAGAACCACATTACATATCCATTTCACTGGTCAGAGTTGAAAGCCCAAGAAGTGTATTTTTCCACCTTAATAGATATACCTAAATGCTGAAGTGAACACAACAGTGCAATACAGCTGAGAAACCCTTTTTTGTCGTCTACACTTGATTGATTTTATTGTTAAGTAGAAGTAAAACAAAGATCAGTTAAAACTGGATTGGTCAGTCAGTGGTCAGATTTCAAGGAAAAATGTTGTGTTTTTGAAAGGGCTTATATACAGCGTACAGTTTCATTATCTATTTAATTGTCTGTCAGGATATTATGAGTGTATATGGGTGTTGTGATATCCAGCATTGGTTCAAAAGTTCCAAACCAAAGGTCTTTTGTACAGTTATAGGCCCGGCGCATTATAAAGGGTTCGACTCCCGAGGGCACAGCAGTGTGGTTGCGTCAGGAAACCTTAAATGTTTAACCGCTTTCCTGCTAATGCGAAAAGGGTCATGGTCAGTATCGACTGGGTTAATAAGCCGTGATGTATTGGTTAAGCTTCCAGCCTCAAAGATCAAGGGTCGTGGGCTCAACTCAGGGCTTCTCCGGGCTTTCTGATAGTCTTTTAATGAGATCCCCGCTTCCGTATGGCCTTCATTACTGGTGGAATGTGGGCTCTTAACACATGCACACAACATATAACATAATGAGAGCCAAGTGGGTTGGTCGCATATGCGCAGGCTGGCGAGTTAAGTGTTGGTGGGCTACTCTCTGACTCAGCACTGCCGGGATAGTAGTAGCAAGGTGGTGTTTTCTTGTCCTGTCGGATCAGTATAAAACACGGGGTCAATTTAATGAACAGATCGTTTTAATGTTAAAGGCTTTGATTTAAACATTGTCGTTACAAACTAGCCGGTATATTAATTTCTGTTGTACACTGACGAGTATGCTGGTACACTATTTCTGTAAGCATCTTTTCTTACAGTATTTTTTATTCATTTTTAGCCCTTTTGAAATGCTGGTAAATGCTCTCAGCTGGGACCGGGTCCTCTATTTATGACGTCACCCATTTTGCTTAAATATCAGCTGGACATCATCACTAGTTAAATTGTATGGTGGACTAAAATGGCCAATATGATTAGTTAAATCGTATGGAAGATCAAAGGGTTAACACAATCGGTTAAATTGTATGGTGGACCATCAGGGACATTATCAATTGTTAACGTGTATGGTGGACCGTCAGGGACATTATCAGTTATTGACGTGTATGGTGGACCATTAGGGGCATTATCAGTGGGTGACTTCTGTGGTGGACCAAACGTGTATCATCAATGGTTACATCATACGGTGGACAATCAGGGACATTATCAGTGGTTAACTTGTACGGAGGACGAAAGGGTCATCATTAACGGTTAAATTATACGGTGGCCCAACAGGATCATCAACTGTGATTAACTTGTATGGTGGACCGTCAGGGTCAACATCAGTGGTTAATTGTAGAGTGAACCAGCAGTGACAATATTAGCAGAACATCATATCGCGTACCAGAAGATACATTAATTAGATATTCCATTCATGTGCTAGTGTATATAGATCTGTACATTAAGTTGTTCATTAAACAAAATTACCATTTGAGTAATTGTATCTTTCCTTTGAGCTGCACAACCCCTCGGTCAATTTATGACATATTGGTGTCAGAAGTGGGTTTAAATAGGCATATGATTGCTCATTTAGGAGACTTTATATATTTTGCCATGGATTTCCTTTTCCATCCAAATGTTCATTTCATAGTATCCTGTACATAAAGGATTTCATTCTAAAGGGGTCAGTGATTGATCAAAGTAGAAGTAAAACAAAGATCAGTCGATACAATTAACTTACTCCACCCATCAAAGACACCAAAGGGAAAGAAACACAAACATTAAGCGACCAGACTATAATGGAAACCTAAACAAAGGAAGGCCATAAGGACAGTTACTTTCCCACAAAATGGCCATATGGCCATCCAAAATAAAAAGACACAAGTGATACACACAGTAAGTAACAAACAACACCATAAATAAACCGCCACAGAAGAACCGCCTTGGAACGGTCAGTGGAATGATTTCCACTGGGGGGCTTAAATCGATTTTACGTGGCCACAATCCTCGCCCTTACTTCCGTCGCGATTTAGACAAATAATTTGTTCAGTCCGCATGAAGGCCTCCTAACTCATCAGTGCAACATCTCCGTGAACACAAAAAAATCAAAGAACCACAGAGGTGAGACAACGGTGAGGACTCGACAGCAAGAAACCACTGAAATGCTGGAGCATAAGAAAACCAACAGTTAGACTCCGATGGGCCCGATCAGAGACAGAGCATCAGGCACCAACCAACATTACCTTGAATTAGATCTCTCTATTTCTCAATAAGCCTTTACGTTGGAGCCGTCATAGAATCTGAGGCCTGACCAACCGGCGTGCAATTATAGAGAGGGAAGCAAAGTTGCCAACCGTGATTGGGTTAACTACCATGCATGCAGTCTGTCGTATAACATCCATGTTGTACCCAATCTTTTTATATCGAAAAATGATTTTACGAAATTGGGTGCTGAAGTCATTGCGGTTATATATTTTACTGAATTTATACACTAAGTCACCATAAAATTCGGGTTCCGATAGACCTTGTTGCAGAAGAGATTTAAGTCCAATATTGAATTTTGAAATTAAATCAGAATGGCGCCTATAAAATTTTGAAAAGGCTTCGCGTAAATAATTTATTACCAGTGTTGAAGTCAGTTACATGACTACACACTCTAGCAAATCGAATTAATTGCGAAATATAAACGCCATAGGATGGCGAACGAGGAACATCACCATCCAAAAAAGGAAAATTTACAATCTCAAAATCAAAGTCATCGCGTTTATCATAAATTTTGCACGAAACAAATCCATCTACAATAGATAGATGTAAATCCAAAAACGGGGCCTCGGTATCAGAAGAATTTGCTTTATTTAACTGAAGTTCTGGGGGGTAAATCTGACTGATCAAACCATCGAAATAGGTATTATCAATATTTAATAAATCTTCTAAAAATCTAGAAGTGGAGCTAAAAGCTTCAATAATTTCAGATTGGTTATCAATCGAAAGCGACAACATGAAGTCTCTTTCATAACAATACAAGAACAGATCAGCCACAAGAGGTGCGCAATTCGTACCCATCGGAATACCCACAATTTGTCTAAATAACTTAGTACCGAATCTTATATAAATATTGTCAAGTAGAAAGGTGAGAGCATCACACACTTTCTGACAAGACCAAAGTGTATACATCTTATGCTCTTTAGAAGTGAAAAATGCATTTCTTACATTACATGCAAGATAGAGAGAATCTTCTCTGTGAAAAGCCCATTCAATTAAATCATTAAGCTTTTCTTTAATAAGATTATGAGGAAGTGTAGTGTAAAGAGTGGAAAAATCGTAAGTAGACAGACTTGAAGCACAAAAATGTCTGGATTTCAATTGATTTAAAGTAGAAGTAAAACAAAGATCAGGAATTGATACAATTAACTTACTCCACCCACAAAAGACACCAAAGGGAAAGAAATACAAACATTAAGCGACCAGACAATAATGGAAACCTAAACAAAGGAAGGCCAAAAGGACAGTTACTTTCCCACAAAATGGCCATATGGCCATCCAAAATTAAAAGACACAAGTGATACACACAATAAGTAACAAACAATAACATAAATAAATCGCCACAGAAGAGCCGCCTTGGAACGGTCAGTGGAAGATTTCCACTGGGGGGCTTAAATCGATTTTACGTGGCCACAATCCTCGCCCTTACTTCCGTCGCGATTTAGACAAATAAATTGTTCAGTCCACATGAAGGCCTCCTAACTCATCAGTGCAACATCTCTGTGAACACAAAAATCAAAGAACCACAGAGGTGAGACAACGGTGAGGACTCGACAGCAAGAAACCACTGAAATGCTGGAGCAAAAGAAAACCAACAGTTAGACCCCGATGGGCCCAACCAGAGACAGAGCATCAGGCACCAACCAACATTACCTTGAATTAGATCTCTCTAATTCTCAATAAGCCTTTACGTTGGAGCCGTCATAGAATCTGAGGCCTGACCCACCGGCGTGCAATTAAAGAGGGAAGCAAAGTTGCCAACCGTGATTGGGTTAACTACCATGCATGCAGTCTGTCGTATAATATCCATGTTGTACCCAATCTTTTTATATCGAAGAATGATTTTACGAAATTGGGTGCTGAAGTCATTGCGGTTATATATTTTTCTGAATTTATATACTAAGTCACCATAAAATTCGGGTTCCGATAGACCTTGTTGCAGAAGAGATTTAAGTCCAATATTGAATTTTGAAATTAAATCAGAATGGCGTCTATAAAATTTTGAAAAGGCTTTGCGTAGTTTATGGTACCTATAACCCTGATTAAGAAGTTTAGCCGTTAATAATTTATTACGAGTGTTGAAGTCAGTTACATGGCTACACACTCTAGCAAATCGAATTAATTGCGAAATATAAACGCCATAGGATGGCGCACGAGGAACATCACCATCCAAAAAAGGAAAATTTACAATCTCAAAATCAAAGTCATCGCGTTTATCATAAATTTTGCATGAAACAAACCCATCTACAATAGATAGATGTAAATCCAAAAACGGGGCCTCGGTATCAGAAGAATTTGCTTTATTTAACTGAAGTTCTGGGGGGTAAATCTGACTGATCAAACCATCGAAATAGGTATTATCAATATTTAATAAATCATCTAAATATCTAGAAGTGGAGCTGAAAGCTTCAATAATTTCAGATTGGTTATCAATGGAAAGCGACAAAATGAAGTCTCTTTCATAACAATACAAGAACAGATCAGCCACAAGAGGTGCACAATTAGTACCCATCGGAATACCCACAATTTGTCTAAATAACTTAGTACCGAATCTAATATAAATATTGTCAAGTAGAAAGGTGAGGGCATCACACACTTTCTGACATGACCAAAGTGTATAATTCTTATGCTCTTTAGAAGTGAAAAATGCATTTCTGACATTACATGCAAGATAGAGAGAATCTTCTCTGTGAAAAGCCCATTCAATTAAATCATTAAGCTTTTCTTTTATAAGATTATGAGGAAGAGTAGTGTAAAGAGTGGAAAAATCGTAAGTAGACAGACTAGAAGCACGAAAATGTCTGGATTTCAATTTATTTAAAACCTCAGTCGAATTTTTTATAGACCAAAACAGATTTCTTCCTGATCTTTCAAAGACTTTATCACAATATTTAATTACATGCGTTTTAATAGCAGTAAGACAGGAAGTTAATAATTTAGAAAGTTCAGTGGTAGTGCAAGAGCTAGAATTTGCAATAAACCGTGCTTTGTAAGGTCTTTTATGAAGTTTTGGTAACCAGTATAGCGTAGGAAGTTTGTCTTGGCCTTCGTTAACACACACAGCAAACTTGGTGGCTGAAAGACAAACATGTTTATCTACTATAGCTCTCTCTTCAGCTAAAGGCTGAAGTTCATAGGCCTTAGTACCACCAAGCTCTTGCCTAAGCGTGCCAACATAGTGGAGCCGTCACACAACGACGACGTTGTTGGCGGCCTTGTCTGCAGGGGCCAAAACAAACTTCTTATGAAATTCTTGAATACCTAGTCTAAGATGACGTAAAGACGTCTTGGGCTTAGGAGGTAATAAGTTAGTATTTTGAGAATAGAAAGAAATGCGTTTATTCACTAGTTTTAAAATGCTAAGTTTCCAGTCCTTAAGGGCTTTATGCTCAGCATACTCTCGCTTACACCATCGATTACCGAATTCATTCAAGGAAGCAGCGATTTCATCTCTACATTTACTGAAATCAATTTTAGAAGGAAACCGATATTTTGGTCCTTTAGAAATTATATTCCTTATCCTGGAATCAGGAATTATTTTCAAATTGCCAGTAATTACATGACCAGCAGCAGGATAGCAATACTTTGAGTTTTTACAATCACATGAATCAGGAGTATTAGTATCAATATCAAGATCTGAAACAAGTTTATTGAAATTAAAAATGATAGATCTAACAGGTTTGTTATATTTATAGCAAATTATAGGTGTTTCAGTATTTTGAAAATAAGAAGGAATGGAAGAAAGCACCGATCTCTCACGGAAGATACTGGGCAAATCTATAAAATCCATACCCTTATTAATGAAGGATATTTTGAAGAAATGGCGTTTATGATTAATTTCAGAATCAATGTAAGGACGGAGAGTATGCTGAGTATAGCCTCTAGTTAAGAGAGCCGCATCATATAACTGATGAGAACTATCGTAGAATTTATTCGCCTCGGTGTCCAGAAGACGTAAAACAGAAACGGGTAATGAACTTAAAAATGAAAGCATAGAGTGGCGTCCATGATTTAATAATATAATTGACAGTCACTTCAGTCTAGTATTGTTTCGTTTAAACGCACGTGATTTACGTTTAAAGTTACCATTTTTCCTGGTGCCGTGAGATCTAGTTCTGCGTTTTCGACATTCCAGGAGTGAGAAAATATCAAAGTCCGGCATTCTGGAAATATTACCCTCATGATAAATGTTGTCATTAAATCCCAGTGGAAAAGGGGTCTGTAAAAATTTAATCCATTTCAGTTCAGCTTCATGTCTTTTGATTATTTTGAATCTAGATGTAGAATTTGCATCGTAATAAAGTTTTTCCACTGGTTGTATAACAATGTTATTTACAGAATGACCTGTACGTCGAAAGTGACGGTACAAGAAAGTGTCAGTTTTCTTAGGCTTACTCATTCTACGATAATGCTCGTTCAATCTAGTTTTAAGCATGCGGTTAGTTTGACCGACGTACTGCATATTACAGTTTGCAGCACGTCAAGTAATTAGATAAATTAAATCTGTAGACTGTCATGTCAAATCAGACATGTTAACTACAGAGAAGCGTCTACCGTTTACAGATGAAGTAACGGTAGACGCAGTGCTTAAATGCGAACAACATCTGCACCTCTTGGCATTGCACTTAGAAATACTAGGGTACATCCCACTTCTTTTCCACGGATTAGTATATTTTCGAAGGATGGGCGATTTGAGAGGAGATAGTCTTATACGAAGACTACTCCCAAAAACATTCGTATTGCCTGCTCCTTTGAGATTAACTGAAGTTACAGAAGACAAATTTAAGGGTCTAACCAATACCGAAGGCAACATAGTATTAAAGTTCTTAATAGAATGGGGAATCCGTACAGAAGAAGCAGAGTGTAACCTAAGGGGTGGTATTGATATTTTAAATGTATTTGTGATACTCATTTGGGTTAGTAAGTTTGTGATACCGTCAAAACTAAAGCGATGTTCATACCGGTTATTAAATAAATTACTAAAGAAGATTCCTTCGAATAGAAAGAAGGTACAACAAAAGCCCACAAAACATTCTAGTCTACTTAAAGTACAGGGATGTCAAACAAGCAATTGTTATACAACGAGGAACGAACATCGGTTTAATAATGACCTTCAACAGGTATCTAAAGGATGTCAATTGATGGAACAGTGAAAAGCAATTGCATAAGCAATCCCTGAGGATTGGAAAAATAAGAGCATTAAAACCTCATTCGAATTTTTAATAGACCAAAACAGATTTCTTCCTGATCTTTCAAAGACTTTATCACAATATTTAATCACATGCGTTTTAATAGCAGTAAGACAGGAAGTTAATAATTTAGAAAGTTCAGTGGTAGTGCAAGAGCTAGAATTTGCAATAAACCGTGCTTTGTAAGGTCTTTTATGAAGGTTTGGTAACCAGTATAGCGTAGGAAGCTTGTCTTGGCCTTCGTTAACACACACAGCAAACTTGGTTGCTGAATGACAAACATGTTTATCTACTATAGCTCTCTCTTCAGCTAAAGGCTGAAATTCATAGGCCTTAGTACCACCAAGTTCCTGCTTAAGCGTGTTAACATAGTGGAGCCGTCACACAACGACGACGTTGTTAGCGGCCTGATCTGCAGGGGCCAAAACAAACTTCTTATGAAATTCTTGAATACCTAGTTTAAGATGACGTAAAGACGTCTTGGGCTTAGGAGGTAATAAGTTAGTATTTTGAGAATAGAAAGAAATGCGTGTATTCATTAGTTTTACAATGCTAAGTTTCCAGTCCTTAAGGGCTTTATGCTCAACATACTCTCGCTTACACCATCGATTACCGAATTCATTCAAGGAAGCAGCGATTTCATCTCTACATTTACTGAAATCAATTTTAGAAGGAAACCGATATTTCGGTCCTTTAGAAATTATATTCCTTATCCTAGAATCAGGATTAATTTTCAAATTGCCAGCAGCAGGATAGCAATACACTGAGTTTTTACAATCACATAATTCAGGAGTATTAGTATCAATATCAAAATCTGAAACAAGTTTATTGAAATTAAAAATGATAGATCTAACAGGTTTGTTATATTTATAGCAAATTATAGGTGTTTCAGTATTTTGAAAATAAGCAGGAATGGAAGAAAGCACCGATCTCTCACGAAAAATACTTGGCAAATCTATAAAATCCATACCCTTATTAATGAAGGATATTTTGAAGAAATGGCGTATGTGATTAATTTCAGAATCAATGTAAGGACGGAGGGTATGCTGAGTATAGCCTCTAGTTAAGAGTGTCGCATCATATAACTGATGAGAATTATCGTAGAATTTATTCGCCTCGGTGTCCAGAAGACGTAAAACAGAAACGGGTAATGAACTTAAAAATGAAAGCATAGAGTGGCGTCCATGATTTAATAATATAATTGACAGTCACTTCAGTCTAGTATTGTTTCGTTTAAACGCACGTGATTTACGTTTAAAGTAACCATTTTTCCTGGTGCCGTGAGATCTAGTTCTGCGTTTTGCGACATTCCAGGAGCGAGAAATATCAAAGTCAGGCATTCTGGAAATATTACCCTCATGATAAATGAAGGGGTTAGTGCAAGAAGGTACCTAAGTCCATTTTTGGAAAAATCTGAGATATTGTTATTTTCAGATATATCATACCAAGACCTACAATATGATATATAGTTTGATATGCTTTATTTCTTTACTGGCATTAAAAATGACAGTTACATTGAATCTTTGGAAGGGTCCTAAGTCCAAGGTCGTATCTTTGGTGCAAGAAGGGGCCTAAGTCCATTTTACCACAAACAACTTCGAGTTATCGGTGTATGTGTTGTTCATTTGTTTCAGCTCTTTGTTTTAAGAAACTTATAAAGAGTCTTCAAAAGAAAAAATATACATATTCAATAAAATGTAATAGGTTTCTGCTCTAAATAGAGAAAACTATGTCCTTTAAACAATGGACTTAGGCCCCTTCTTGCATAAACAACCGTGGACTTAGGCCCCTTCTTGCATAAACACATTATTGAAATTAATGAATATCTGCAATTTACTTCGGACTATTTATGCGATCTTTACACCATTTCATATCATAGAATATATCAACAGAACTATTTATTGAAAATAAGAAACACAAAATATGAAATTTTCGCAAGATACTTTGTTTTTCGCGTTTTTCTCAAAATAATGAAAATGTGACTTAGGTACCTTCTTGCACTAACCCCTTCAAATGTTGTCATTAAATCCCAGTGGAAAAGGGGTCTGTAATAATTTAATCCATTTCAGTTCAGCTTCATGTCTTTTGATTATTTTGAATCTAGATGTAGAATTTGCATCGTAATAAAGTTTATCCACTGGTTGTATAACAATTTTATTTACAGAATGACCTGTACGTCGAAAGTGACGGTACAAGAAAGTGTCAGTTTTCTTAAGCTTACTCATTCTACGATAATGCTCGTTCAATCTAGTTTTAAGCATGCAGTTAGTTTGACCGACGTACGGCATATTACAGTTTGCAGTACGTCATGTAATTAGATAAATTAAATCTGTAGACTGTCATGTAAAATCAGACATGTTAACTACAGAGAAGCGTCTACCGTTTACAGATGAAGTAACGGTAGACGCAGTGCTTAAATGCAAACAACATCTGCACCTCTTGGCATTGCACTTAGAAATACTAGGATACATTCCACTTCTTTTCCACGGATTAGTATATTTTCGAAGGATGGGCGATTTGAGAGGAGATAGTCTTATACGAAGACTACACCCAAAACATTGGTATTGTCTGCTCCGTTGAGATTAACTGAAGTTACAGAAGACAAATTTAAGGGTCTAACCCATACCGAAGGCAACATAGTATTAAAGTTCTTAATAGAATGCGGAATCCGTACAGAAGAAGCAGAGTGAAACCTAATGGGTGATATTGATATTTTAAATGTATTTATGATACTCATGGGTACTAATTGCGCACCTCTTGTGGCTGATCTGTTCTTGTATTGTTATGAAAGAGACTTCATTTTGTCGCTTTCCATTGATAACCAATCTGAAATTATTGAAGCTTTCAGCTCTACTTCTAGATATTTAGATGATTTATTAAATATTGATAATACCTATTTTGATGGTTTGATCAGTCAGATTTACCCCCTAGAACTTCAGTTAAATAAAGCAAATTCTTCTGATACCGAGGCCCCGTTTTTGGATTTACATCTATCTATTGTAGATGGATTTGTTTCGTGCAAAATTTATGATAAACGCGATGACTTTGATTTTGAGATTGTAAATTTTCCTTTTTTTGGATGGTGATGTTCCTCGTGCGCCATCCTATGGCGTTTATATTTCGCAATTAATTCGATTTGCTAGAGTGTGTAGTCATGTAACTGACTTCAACACTCGTAATAAATTATTAACGGCTAAACTCCTTAATCAGGGTTATCGGTACCATAAACTACCCAAAGCCTTTTCAAAATTTTATAGACGCCATTCTGATTTAATTTCAAAATTCAATATTGGACTTAAATCTCTTCTGCAACAAGGTCTATCGGAACCCGAATTTTATGGTGACTTTGTATATAAATTCAGAAAAATATATAACCTCAATGACTTCAGCACCCAATTTCGTAAAATCATTCTTCGATATAAAAAGATTGGGTACAACATGGATATTATCCGACAGACTGCATGCATGGTAGTTAACCCAATCACGGTTGGCAACTTTGCTTCCCTCTATAATTGCACGCCTGTGGGTCAGGCCTCAGATTCTATGACGGCTCCAACGTAAAGGCTTATTGAAAATTAGAGAGATAATGTTGGTTGGTGCCTGATGCTCTGTCTCTGATCGGGCCCATCGGAGTCTAACTGTTGGTTTTCTTTTGCTCCCGCATTTCAGTGTTTTTTTTTGCTGTCGAGTCCTCACCGTTGTCTCACCTCTGTGGTTCTTTGATTTTTGTGTTCACGGAGATGTTGCACTGATGAGTTAGGAGGCCTTCATGCGGACTGAACAAGTTATTTGTCTAAATCACGACGGAAGTAAGGGCGAGGATTGTGGCCACGTAAAATCGATTTAAGCCCCCCCCCCCCCCCCCCCCCCCCCAGTGGAAATCTTCCACTGACCGTTCCAAGGCGGCTCTTCTGTGGCGATTTATTTATGTTGTTGTTTGTTACTTACTGTGTGTATCACTTGTGTCTTTTGGTTTTGGATGGCCATATGGCCATTTTGTGGGAAAGTAACTGTCCTTATGGCCTTCCTTTGTTTGGGTTTCCATTGTCGTCTGGTCGCTTAATGTTTGTATTTCTTTCCCTTTGGTGTCTTTTATGGGTGGAGTAAGTTAATTGTATCAATTCCTGATCTTTGTTTTACTTCTTCTTTACAAGGTTTTGATACCGTCAAAACTAAAGCGATCTTCGTATCGGTCATTATGTAAAACAGAATATAAAATTACTGAAGAAATTTCCTTCGAATAGAAGGACGGTACAACAAAAGCCCACAAAACATCTAAGTCTACTTAAAGTTCAGGGATGCCAAACAAGCAGTTGTTATACAACGACGAACGAACATCGGTTTAATAATGACCTTCAACAGGTATCTAAAGGATGTCAGTTGATGTAACAGTGAAAAGCAATTGCATAAGCAATCCCTGAGGATTGGAAAAATAAGAGCATTAAATGTATGTACGGGGAGACCTTTTACAGCCGCAACACGGCACAAACAAAACAGCCCTGATATGCAAAGTAGAAGTAAAACAAAGATCAGGAATCGATACAATTAACTTACTCCACCCATCAAAGACACCAAAGGGAAAGAAACACAAACATTAAGCGACCAGACCATAATGGAAACCTAAACAAAGGAAGACCATAAGGACAGTTACTTTCCCACAAAATGGCCATATGGCCATCCAAAATTAAAAAAACGCAAGTGATACACACAGTTAGTAACAAACAACACCATAAATAAACCGCCACAGAAGAACCGCCTTGGAACGGTCAGTGGAATGATTTCCACTGGGGGGCTTAAATCGATTTTACGTTGCCACAATCCTCGCCCTTACTTCCGTCGCGATTTAGACAAATAATTTGTTCAGTCCGCATTAAGGCCTCCTAACTCATCAGTGCAACATCTCCGTGAACACAAAAAATCAAAGAACCACATGATTTAACAGCTCTTGGTCGCGAAGACGGTATCAGTGTCCCGCATAGGTTTGTATGTTTTGTATGGCTAACACCGATAGTTACAGGCTGCAACAGAGGTATGATCTTTAGTTATTATGGAGATTATTATAATTATTTGTTAATGTTTCAAGACTGAAGAAGCTTGTTATGCGCATGTCTGTTCAAACTTTAAGCTATAACAGAATCTCATGGAATGCAAACTTAATACAGTAAGCTGTTAACGTGTAGTAGGAGAGCGGCAATACTGATAATGTAGTTTAAAGGCACTTACAGAATAAGGGCAAGCTTTAGGGTACGGTGGTAGTGCTTTGCTGGACTTTGTTCGTGAGCAACAAAATGCAGAACGCGAAGAGCGTAAATAAACTAGAAAAGCTTAGAGAGCTGAAATTGAAAGTGCACGTGAGCAAAGAGAGCATGAGAGAGAGATTAAAATATTAGCAGACATAGAACAAGAGAAAAAGCGAGAGAATGAAAAACATTTGGCTGAATAATTAGAACATGATGAGAAGCTTAAGCAAATAGATCTTGAAAGAACTAAAGAATTGCGAGAAAGCGAATTTTCTAAAACAGTAGAGTTCACTGAAGTTTAGTTAAGGCAAGAAGAAGTTGAACATAAGCATAGGATAGAATTATTAGAAACACAAGCTCGTTTACACGTTACCCCAGAGACCCCGCATTCTCACATGGTGTCAGCTCGTACACCTAAATTACCCTATTTTGAAGAGGGTGTTGGTGATATGGATGCTTACTTGCAACGCTTTGAAAGATATGCTAAATCGCAAAAATGGAAAAGCTCCTGACGTATATTCACGTATCGCGCCGGAGGAGGCATTGCAGTTTAATGTGCTTAAAGAAGCCTTATTAAAGCGGTTTGAAATGACTGAAGATGGATTTCGCAAACGTTTTTGGACTTGGCAACCCGACGCGTTTAGCTCGTTATATGGATAGGTGGTTAGATTTATCAAACACTGACAAAACTCATGAGGGTTTGTTAAGCCTGATGTTAAGGGATCAGTTTATGCAAAGCTAGGGTAAAGAGTTAAGATTGTTTTTAAGGGAAAGAATTCCAAAGACTTTTCATGAAATGTAAGCTTTAGCAGATCAGTTCAAAGAAGCAAAGGGTGGGAATAGTATAACTTTTATAAATAAATCAAAGAGAGCTGAGATAACTGACAAGGTGACTACAGATTCAGTTTGAGCAAAAGTGCACCCGGATAATAAGTCTGAATAGAATATGATTAGGGCAAAGAAAGAGAAACGGTGTTTTATTTGACATAAAACAGGACATTTTGCTTATGAATGCAAGTTAAATTAGAAAGTGCTATCTATTGAGGCTGAAGGTAGTAGTGAAAGCAGTTCTCATCAAGTGGCTTTCGATCATCCTGGATCACTGAAACCGTATAGGGGTCAGTCAAGAGGATATTACAGAGGGTCATTTAGAGGCCGTGGATTCAAAGAAAGCAGAAGTAGAGGCAATGGACATGCAATGACTGTCCAAGAGACAGAAATTAAAGAGAAGACTGGAGGGCGTGAGAATATATCTTGTTCAATACGTATTCCAACAATTACAGAGAAACAGCAAGTTTAAGTTTCGCATGTGAATATCAGATCCTGCATCAACCAGGAATGCCCGTCTGAAGGCACTATACGATCTGACTCGCACCACTTTGCCTGGGCAAGCTAGTACCAGTAGTCATGTGATATTTCTCCAAGCCCCGATGGGCGGGGGGCATACAATGTAGGCAACCCCTGGGATGTCCAGTTTACAATCCTGTGTACGCTATAAGGTCTATTGTTACGATAACACACACGTGTGACAAAGTGCATATTTCTCATCTCCGCACAGATAGTGCGTTTTTGTAAGGCGACATGACAAATTGACATTTCATGAATGTAAAACGACAAAGTGAGATATGTCTAGATTGAATGTCAGATTAATACTAGTCATAAAAAGCGACAGCAGGCAGTGCAAACTAAGAAACTATTGGACTCCGAAACAGATTAAGTAAACGGAATAAGATTAATGATACTGAGATTTGTTACATACAAAAAGTAGCATATGTCAAAAAAGTAACATATGCCATGAAAATCGAATAATGAAAAGAAAATAGGAAAGGATTTTTCCTTATTCCTTTATTCCGTATTCGATTCTGAATCAGAGTACGTAAACTGAAAACATTTTAGTGATACTATGAGTCGTCATTTACAGAAATGTGCCGAATGATATGCACAGATAGTGCTTTTTTGAAAGGTGATATGAAAAGAATGACATTTCATGAAGGTCAGACGAAAAAAGTGAGATATGTCTAGACTGAAAGTCAGAGTAATACTAGTCATAAAAATCGACAGCAGGCGGCGGCAACATAAGAATCTATAGAGTGACAGCGCCACGAATATCGAATAAGGAAAAGGTAAAATGTTTTTCCGTATTCTATGTTCCTTATTCGACCCCAAACCAGAGTAAGGAAACTGAAAATGTTTGAAACTGACAAGATTGGATGGCAGATTAGTCATAAAAAGCGACAGCAGGCAGCTGCCACCTAAGAAACTATGAAGTTACAGCGTCATAAAAATCGAACATGGAAAAAAGAAAAAGGGAAAACATTTTTCCTTATTCCTTTTTCCTTATTCGACTCCGAAACAGAGCGGGTAAACTAAAAAGATCAATGATACTGAGAGTCGTTACAGACAGAAATGTGAATTATGACCTGCACAGACAGTGCTTTTTGGAAAGGCGACATGAAAAATTGATTTTTCATGAAGGTAAAATGAGAAAAATGAAATATGTCTAGATTGAATATCAGACAGATATTAGTCATAAAAGCGACCGTAGGCAGCTGCAACCTATGAAACTATGGAGTTACAGCGTCATGAAGAGATTTTTCTTTTTTCCTTTTTCATTATTCGACTCCAAAACAGAGTAAGTAAACTGAAAAAAAAATAAGATTAATGATAGTGAGTGTCGTTACATACAGAAATGTGTCTTTTCAGATGCATAGATGGTGCGTTTTGAAAGGCGACATAAAAAATTGACATTTCATGAAGGTAAAGCGACAACAGTGAGATATGTCTAATTTAATGTCAGAGTAATACTAGTCATAAAAACGACAACAGGCAGCTGCACCATAAGAAACTATAGAGTTACAGCGCAATTAAATTCGTTTATTGATAAAGGAAATGATTTCTTTCCTTATTCCGTTTCCTTATTCGACTCCGAAACAAAGTAAACTGAAAACTCATATTAATGATACTGAGAGTCGTTACATAGAGAATGTTGCCTTATAACATGCACAGATAATGCGTTTTCTAAAACGGCAGCTGCAACCTAAGAAACTAAGGAGTTACAACGTCATGAAAATCGAATCAGGAGAAAACAGAGTAAGATAACCGAAAAAAGATAAATGGTACTGAAGGGCATTTCTTTTTATTCGCAAAATACGAACTTATTACCTCCTTAACCTAAGACGTCTTTACGTCATCTTAAACAAGGTATTCAAGAATTTCATAGGAAGATTGTTTTGGCTCCAGCTGATAAGGCCGCTAACAATGTGGTCGTTGTTTGACGGCTTCACTATGTTAGCACTCTTCAACAAGAACTTGGTGGTACTAAGGCCTATGAACTTCAGCCTTTAGCTGAAGAACGGGCTTTAGTTGATGCCCACATTTGTCATTCAGCCACCAAGTTTGCTGTCTGTGTTACAGGAGGTCAAGACAAGCTTCCTACGTTATATTGGTTACCTAAACTTCATAAAATACCATACAAAGCACGGTTTATTGCAAATTCCAGCTCTAGTACCACCACTGAACTCTCCAAATTATTAACTTCATATTTGACTGCCATCAAAAAGCATGTGATTAAATATTGCGACAAAGTCTTCGAAAGATCAGCAAAAAATCTGTTTTGGTCTATAAAAAAATTCTAATGAAGTTTTAAATAAATTGAAATCCAGGCGGTTTCGTACTTCAAGTCTGTCTACTTATGATATTTTTACCCTTTACACTACACTTCCTCATAATCTTATAAAAGGAAAACTTAATTATTTAATTGAATGGACATTTCACAGGGAATGCTCCCTCTATCTTGCATGTAATGTAAGAAATGCTTTTTACACTTCTGAAGAGCATAAGAATTATACTTTATGGTCATGTCAGAAAGTGTGTGAAGCTCTCACCTTTCTTCTTGATATTTACATAAGATTTGGTACTAAGTTATTTAGACAAGTTGTGGGTATTCTGATGGGTACCACTCGTGGCTGATTTGTTTTTGTTTTGTTATGAGAGAGACTTCATGATGTCCCTTTCTGATGAAAACGAGTCTGAAATCATTGAAGCTTTTAGCTCCACTTCTAGATACTTGGATGATTTATTAAATATTGATAATATCTATTTCGATGGTTTGATCAGTCAAATTTACCCAATAGAACTTTAATTAAATAAAGCAAATTCGTCCGATTCCGAGGCCCCGTTTTTGGATTTACATCTATCTATTGTAGATGGGTTTGTTTCGTGCAAAATTTATGATAAACGCGATGATTTTAATTTTGAAATTGTAAACTTTCCTTTCTTGGATGGCGATGTTCCTCGTACACCATCCTATGGCGTTAATATTTCACAATTAATTCGATTTGCCAGAGTGTGTAGTCATGTAACTGACTTTAACACTCGTAATAAATTGTTAACGGCTAAACTTCTTAATCAGGGTTATCAGTACCATAAACTACGCTAAGCCTTTTTCACAATTTTATAGACGTCATTCTGATTTAATTTAAAAATTCAATATTGGACTTAAATCTCTTCCGCAACAAGGTCTATCGGAACCCGAATTTTATGGTGACTTAGTGTACAAATTCAGAAAAATATATAACCACAATGACTTCAGCACCCAGTTTCGTAAAATCATTCTTCGATATAAAAACATTGGGTACAACATAAATGTTTTACGACCGACTCCATGCATGGTAGTTAACCCAATCACGTTTGACAACTTTGCTTCCCTCTTTAATTGCACGCCGGTTGGTCAGGTCTCAGATTCTATTACGGTTCCAGTATAAAGGCTTATTGAGTGAGTGAGTGAGTTTTAAGTTTTACGTCCCACCAACAGCTAAGGTCATACGGAGACGGGACCTCGGTTTAAAGACTCATCCGAAAGTCTGGAGAAGCCCGGGATCGATCCTGCGATCCCTGGTTTGCAAGGCGAGTAGCGTAACCACTGCACCACGGAGGCTTCTAAAATTATTGAGAATTAGAGAGATCTAATTCAAGATAATGTTGGCCGATGCCTGATGCTTTATCTCTGGTCGGGCCTATCGGAGTCTGACTTGGTTTTCTTTTGATCCAGCATTTCAGTGGTTTCTTGTTGTCGAGTCCTCACCATTGTTTCATCTCTGTGGTTGTTTGATTATTTGTGTTCACGGAGATGTTGCACTGATGAGTTAGGAGGCCTTCATGCGGGCTGAACAAATTATTTGTCTAAATGGCGATGGAAATAAGGGCGAGGATTGTGGCCACGTAAAATCGATTTAAGCTCCCCCCCCCCCCCCGGTGGAATTCGTTTCCACTGACCGTTCCAAGGCGGTTCTTCTGTCGCGATTTATTTTTGTTATGGTTTGTCTTTAGGTGTTTGTGTCGCGTGTGTTCTTTTATTTTGGATAGCCTATTGGCCATTTTTTGGGAAAATAACGGTCCTTTTGGCTTTCCGTTGTTGGTGTTACCATTAGGTCTGTTGATGCATGTTTGTGTTTATTTCCCTTTGGTGTCTCTGATGGAAGCTATTGGTTGATTGTATCGATTCCTGATCATTGCCTCTACTTCTATGTTACATACAGAAATATGTCTCTTGACATGTACAGATTGTGCGTTTGTTAAAGGCGATATGAAAAATTGACATTGGAATGTCAGTGTAATACTTGTCATAAAACGCGACCGCAGGCAGCTGCAACATAAACTTTTGAGTTACAGCGTCATGAAAATCAAAAACGGAAAAAGGAAAAGGTTTTTCCATATCTGTTTTTTCCTTATTCGTCTCCGAAACAGAGTAAGTGAACTGAACAAGGTCGTTACATACTGCGCCATTAAAATCGAATAGAGAAAAAGAAAAAAAAATATGTTTCCGTATTCATTTTTTCTTATTCAGTTCCGAAAGAGAGTGAGCAAACTGGAAAAGATTTAATGAAACTGAGTCATTACATACGAAAATGCGCCTTATAATAAGCACAGATAGTGCGTTTCCGACAGGCGACATGAAATATTGACATTTTATGAATGTAAAACGACAAAAGTGAGATATGCCTAGAATGGATGCCAGAGTAATACTACTCATAAAAAGCGACAACAGGCAGCTGTTACCTAAGAAAGTATAGAGTTACAGCGTCATGAAAATCGAATAAGGAAAATGTAAAGTATTTTTCCTTATTCCTTTTAAGCTCACCGGAAGGCAGGCTGTTCTACTACCCCCGGAGTCGGCGTCGGTATCGGCGTCCATAAATGTAAAAGTTTTTGCGGTAAAGTTTTTTAGTTGCTCAAAATTTCTTTATGTGAACATGGATTAAGTTCATATTTGATATTGTCATAACAAGGCAAATTCCTCTGATACCGAGGCCCCCTTTTTGGATTTACATTTATCTATTGTAGATGGATTTGTTTCTTGCAAAATTTATGATAAAAGTGATGATTTTGATTTCAAGATTGTAAATTTTCCTTTTTGGACGGTGAAATTTCCTCGTGCGACATCGTATGGGGTTTATATTTCGCAGTTTATTCGATTCGCTAGAGTGTCTAGTCATGTATCCGACTTCAACACTCGTAATAAATTATTAACCGCAAAACCTCTTAATCAGGGGAATCGGTATCATAAAGTACGTAAAGCCTGTTCTAAGTTTTATAGACGTCATTCCTATTTGGTTTCAAAATTCAATTCGGAACCCGAATTCTATGGTGACTTAATATATAAATTTGCAACTTTGCTTCCCTATTTGATTGCACACCGATGGGCCGGGCCTAGGATTATATGACGGTTCCAGCGTAAAAAACAAACATGGAATTTTCTTTTATTTTAGTACTCTTTATGTTGGTTGGCGCCTGATGCTCCGTCTTTGGTCGGGCCCCTCGAAGTCTAACTGTTGGTTTTCTTCTGCTCCAGCAATTTTGTTGTTGTATGCTGTCGAGTCCTCAACCTTGTTTCATCTCTGTAGTTTTTTTTTTATTTGTATGTTCTCGGAGAATTTACACTGATGAGTTAGGAAGCCTTCATGCGGACTAAACAAAATTAGTGTATACCGCGACAGAGGTAAGGGCGAGGATTATGGCCATGTAAAATCGAGTTAAGCCCCAGAGGAATTCTTCCCACTGACCAGTGGAATTCTTTCCACTGACCGTTCCAAGGCGGTTCTTCTGTGACGGTTTATTTATGTTGTTGTTTGTTACTTACTGTTTGTATCACCTGTGTCTTTTTATTTTGGATAGCCATTTGGCCATTTTGTTGGAAAGTAACTGTCCCTATGGCCTTCCTTTGTTTAGGTTTCCATTATTGTCTGGTTAAATGTTTGCGTTTCTTTCCCTTTGGTGTCTTTGATGGGTGGAGTAAGTTAATTGTATCGATTCCTGATCTTTGTCTTACTTCTATTTTGTGAAAGATACTGGTCTTACGTTTTTATCTTTAGTATCAGCACCCATGACCGTGGCCTTAATGCCAAGCTCACGGACTTAGTTAAATTTTTGTGTTATAGTTTTTAGGAGCTCACTACTTCTTTATCTTTGGATGGATTTAGTAAATACTCAGTATAGTTATAGACATTTGTCTCAGCAGCATCAGCGCTCATGACCATAATCTGGGGTCAAGGTTAGTCACAGATCAAAATTTAGATTGTTATTTTTAAGCCCGTATCAGTTGAAACATTCTTAAGGGGTCGTAGAACCACATTACATATCCATTTCACTGGTCAGAGTTGAAAGCCCAAGAAGTGTATTTTTCCACCTTAATAGATATACCTAAATGCTTGAGTGGACACAACAGTGAAATACAGGTGAGAAACCCTTTTTTGTCGTCTGAACTTGATTGATTTTATTGTTAAGTAGAAGTAAAACAAAGATCAGTTAAAACTGGATTGGTCAGTCAGTGGTCAGATTTCAAGGAAAAATGTTGTGTTTTTGAAAGGGCTTATATACAGATACCTGTTGAAGGTCATTATTAAACCGATGTTCGTTCCTCGTTGTATAACAACTGCTTGTTTGACATCCCTGTACTTTAAGTAGACTAAGATGTTTTGTGGGCTTTTGTTGTACCTTCCTTCTATTCGAAGGAATCTTCTTCAGTAATTTTATATGCTGTTTTATTTATTTATTTAATAACCGGTATGAACATCGCTTTAGTTTTGACGGTATCACAACCTTATTAACCCAAATGAGTATCACAAATACATTAAAAATATCAATATCACCCCTTAGGTTACACTCTGCTTCTTCTGTACGGATTCCCCATTCTATTAAGAACTTTAATACTATGTTGCCTTCGGTATTGGTTAGACCCTTAAATTTGTCTTCTGTAACTTCAGTTAATCTCAAAGGAGCAGGCAATACCAATGTTTTGGGGAGTAGTCTTCGTATAAGACTATCTCCTCTCAAATCGCCCATCCTTCGAAAATATACTAATCCGTGGAAAAGAAGTGGAATGTATCCTAGTATTTCTAAGTGCAATGCCAAGAGGTGCAGATGTTGTTCGCATTTAAGCACTGCGTCTACCGTTACTTCATCTGTAAACGGTAGACGCTTCTCTGTAGTTAACATGTCTGATTTGACATGACAGTCTACAGATTTAATTTATCTAATTACTTGACGTGCTGCAAACTGTAATATGCAGTACGTCGGTCAAACTAACCGCATGCTTAAAACTAGATTGAACGAGCATTATCGTAGAATGAGTAAGCCTAAGAAAACTGACACTTTCTTGTACCGTCACTTTCGACGTACAGGTCACTCTGTAAATAACATTGTTATACAACCAGTGGAAAAACTTTATTACGATGCAAATTCTACATCTAGATTCAAAATAATCAAAAGACATGAAGCTGAACTGAAATGGATTAAATTTTTACAGACCCCTTATCCACTGGGATTTAATGACAACATTTATCATGAGGGTAATATTCCAGAATGCCGGACTTTGATATTTTCTCACTCCTGGAATGTCGAAAACGCAGAACTAGATCTCACGGCACCAGGAAAAATGGTAACTTTAAACGTAAATCACGTGCGTTTAAACGAAACAATACTAGACTGAAGTGACTGTCAATTATATTATTAAATCATGGACGCCACTCTATGCTTTCATTTTTAAGTTCATTACCCGTTTCTGTTTTACGTCTTCTGGACACCGAGGCGAATAAATTCTACGATAGTTCTCATCAGTTATATGATGCGGCTCTCTTAACTAGAGGCTATACTCAGCATACTCTCCGTCCTTACAGTGATTCTGAAATTAATCATAAACGCCATTTCTTCAAAATATCCTTCATTAATAAGGGTATGGATTTTATAGATTTGCCCAGTATCTTCCGTGAGAGATCGGTGCTTTCTTCCATTCCTGCTTATTTTCAAAATACTGAAACACCTATAATTTGCTATAAATATAACAAACCTGTTAGATCTATCATTTTTAATTTCAATAAACTTGTTTCAGATCTTGATATTGATACTAATACTCCTGATTCATGTGATTGTAAAAACTCAAAGTATTGCTATCCTGCTGCTGGTCATGTAATTACTGGCAATTTGAAAATTATTCCTGATTCTAGGATAAGGAATATAATTTCTAAAGGACCGAAATATCGGTTTCCTTCTAAAATTGATTTCAGTAAATGTAGAGATGAAATCGCTGCTACCTTGAATGAATTCGGTAATCGATGGTGTAAGCGAGAGTATGTTGAGCATAAAGCCCTTAAGGACTGGAGACTTAGCATTTTAAAACTAGTGAATAAACGCATTTCTTTCTATTCTCAAAATACTAACTTATTACCTCCTAAGCCCAAGACGTCTTTACGTCATCTTAAACTAGGTATTCAAGAATTTCATAAGAAGTTTGTTTTGGCCCCTGCAGACAAGGCCGCTAACAACGTTGTCGTTGTGTGACGGCTCCACTATGTTAACACACTTAAGCAGGAGCTTGGTGGTACTAAGGCCTATGAACCAGCCTTTAGCTGAAGAGAGAGCTATAGTAGATAAACATGTTTGTCTTTCAGCCACCAAATTTGCTGTGTGTGTTAACGAAGGCCAAGACAAGCTTCCTACCTTATACTGGTTACCAAAACTTCATAAAAGACCTTACAAAGCACGGTTTATTGCAAATTCTAGCTCTTGCACTACCACTGAACTTTCTAAATTATTAACTTCCTGTCTTACTGCTATTAAAACGCATGTAATTAAATATTGTGATAAAGTCTTTGAAAGATCAGGAAGAAATCTGTTTTGGTCTATAAAAATTCAAATGAGGTTTTAAATAAATTGAAAGCCAGACATTTTCGTGCTTCTAGTCTGTCTACTTACGATTTTCCACTCTTTACACTACACTTCCTCATAATCTTATAAAAGAAAAGCTTAATGATTTAATTGAATGGGCTTTTCACAGAGAAGATTCTCTCTATCTTGCATGTAATGTCAGAAATGCATTTTTCACTTCTAAAGAGCGTAAGAATTATACACTTTGGTCATGTCAGAAAGTGTGTGATGCCCTCACCTTTCTACTTGACAATATTTATATTAGATTCGGTACTAAGTTATTTTTTCCCAGACCCATGTAGAATTTGCTCGAACCAAAGAACAATTATTCGATAGGTGGTGTTCTTCTAAAAAAGTAGGCTCTGATCATGACAAACTTAGACAGCTTGTCCTTGTTGAAGAGTTCAAACGGTGCATAAATTCAGACATTAAATCTTTTCTCGATGAGAGACAGGTTGAAACCTTGGAGGAAGCTTCTCGTTTGGCAGATGATTATGCTTTGACTCATAAAGTCTCATTTGTGAACAGGCCTTATCCTCGAAAACCTTATAATCCACAGACAGGTCCAAGATTCTATCCCAGTAATCCTTCTGGTAGTTATAGCCATACATCTAGTGCTATGCCCAAACTTTCTGGTGAAAATAAAAGCCAGAATCCTTCCAAACCTTCTGGTGAAAACAGAAGCCAGAATTTTTCCAAACCTTCTGGTGAAAACAAAGACCAGAATCCCTTATCTCAATCCCAAGTAGTTTGCTATTATTGTAAAAATACAGGTCATCTGATCTCTGAGTGTTTAAAATTAAAGCGAAGGAAAGAAAGAGAAAGACAAGAGGAACTTAAGCCTACAGGCTGTAAAAGGTCTCCCCGTACATGCATTTAATGCTCTTATTTTTCCAATCCTCAGGGATTGCTTATGCAATTGCTTTTCACTGTTCCATCAATTGACATCCTTTAGATACCTGTTGAAGGTCATTATTAAACCGATGTTCGTTCCTCGTTGTATAACAACTGCTTGTTTGACATCCCTGTACTTTAAGTAGACTAGGATGTTTTGTGGGCTTTTGTTGTACCTTCCTTCTATTCGAAGGAATCTTCTTCAGTATTTATTTAATAACCGGTATGAACATCGCTTTAGTTTTGACGGTATCACAACCTTATTAACCAAAATGAGTATTACAAATACATTTAAAATATCAATATCACCCCTTAGGTTACACTCTGCTTCTTCTGTACGGATTCCCCATTCTATTAAGAACTTTAATACTATGTTGCCTTCGGTATTGGTTAGACCCTTAAATTTGTCTTCTGTAACTTCAGTTAATCTCAAAGGAGCAGGCAATACCAATGTTTTTGGGAGTAGTCTTCGTATAAGACTATCTCCTCTCAAATCGCCCATCCTTCGAAAATATACTAATCCGTGGAAAAGAAGTGGAATGTATCCTAGCATTTCTAAGTGCAATGCCAAGAGGTGCAGATGTTGTTCGCATTTAAGCACTGCGTCTACCGTTACTTCATCTGTAAACGGTAGACGCTTCTCTGTAGTTAACATGTCTGATTTGACATGACAGTCTACAGATTTAATTTATCTAATTACTTGACGTGCTGCAAACTGTAATATGCAGTACGTCGGTCAAACTAACCGCATGCTTAAAACTAGATTGAACGAGCATTATCGTAGAATGAGTAAGCCTAAGAAAACTGACACTTTCTTGTACCGTCACTTTCGACGTACAGGTCATTCTGTAAATAACATTGTTATACAACCAGTGGAAAAACTTTATTACGATGCAAATTCTACAACTAGATTCAAAATAATCAAAAGACATGAAGCTGAACTGAAATGGATTAAATTTTTACAGACCCCTTTTCCACTGGGATTTAATGACAACATTTATCATGAGGGTAATATTTCCAGAATGCCGGACTTTGATATTTTCTCACTCCTGGAATGTCGTAAACGCAGAACTAGATCTCACGGCACCAGGAAAAATGGTAACTTTAAACGTAAATCACGTGCGTTTAAACGAAACAATACTAGACTGAAGTGACTGTCTATTATATTATTAAATCATGGACGCCACTCTATGCTTTCATTTTTAAGTTCATTACCCGTTTCTGTCTTACGTCTTCTGGACACCGAGGCGAATAAATTCTACGATAGTTCTCATCAGTTATATGATGCGGCTCTATTAACTAGAGGCTATACTCAGCATACTCTCCGTCCTTACATTGATTCTGAAATTAATCATAAACGCCATTTCTTCAAAATATCCTTCATCAATAAGGGTATGGATTTTATAGATTTGCCTAGTATCTTCCGTGAGAGATCCGTACTTTCTTCCATTCCTGCTTATTTTCAAAATACTGAAACACCTATAATTTGCTATAAATATAACAAACCTGTTAGATCTATCATTTTTAATTTCAATAAACTTGTTTCAGATCTTGATATTGATACTAATACTCCTGATTCATGTGATTGTAAAAACTCAAAGTATTGCTATTCTGCTGCTGGTCATGTAATTACTGGCAATTTGAAAATTATTCCTGATTCAAGGATAAGGAATATAATTTCTAAAGGACCGAAATATCGGTTTCCTTCTAAAATTGATTTCAGTAAATGTAGAGATGAAATCGCTGCTTCATTGAATGAATTCGGTAATCGATGGTGTAAGCGAGAGTATGTTGAGCATAAAGCCCTTAAGGACTGGAAACTTAGCATTTTAAAACTAGTGAATAAACGCATTTCTTTCTATTCTCAAAATACTAACTTATTACCTCCTAAGCCCAAGACGTCTTTACGTCATCTTAAACTAGGTATTCAAGAATTTCATAAGAAGTTTGTTTTGGCCCCTGCAGACAAGGCCGCTAACAACGTCGTCGTTGTGTGACGGCTCCACTATGTTAACACGCTTAAGCAGGAGCTTGGTGGTACTAAGGCCTATGAACTTCAGCCTTTAGCTGAAGAGAGAGCTATAGTAGATAAACATGTTTGTCTTTCAGCCACCAAGTTTGCTGTGTGTGTTAACGAAGGCCAAGACAAGCTTCCTACGCTATACTGGTTACCAAAACTTCATAAAAAACCTTACAAAGCACGGTTTATTGCAAATTCTAGCTCTTGCACTACCACTGAACTTTCTAAATTATTAACTTCCTGTCTTACTGCTATTAAAACGCATGTAATTAAATATTGTGATAAAGTCTTTGAAAGATCAGGAAGAAATCTGTTTTGGTCTATAAAAAATTCGAATGATGTTTTAAATAAATTGAAATCTAGACAGTTTCGTGCTTCTAGTCTGTCTACCTACGATTTTTCCACTCTTTACACTACACTTCCTCATAATTTTATAAAAGAAAAGCTTAATGATTTAATTGAATGGGCTTTTCACAGAGAAGATTCTCTCTATCTTGCATGTAATGTCAGAAATGCATTTTTCACTTCTAAAGAGCATAAGAATTATACACTTTGGTCATGTCAGAAAGTGTGTGATGCCCTCACCTTTCTACTTGACAATATTTATATTAGATTCGGTACTAAGTTATTTAGACAAATTGTGGGTATTCCGATGGGTACTAATTGCGCACCTCTTGTGGCTGATCTGTTCTTGTATTGTTATGAAAGAGACTTCATTTTGTCGCTTTCCATTGATAACCAATCTGAAATTATTGAAGCTTTTAGCTCCACTTCTATATATTTAGATGATTTATTAAATATTGATAATACCTATTTTGATGGTTTGATCAGTCAGATTTACCCCCCAGAACTTCAGTTAAATAAAGCAAATTCTACTGATACCGAGGCCCCATTTTTTGATTTACATCTATCTATTGTAGATGGATTTGTTTCGTGCAAAATTTATGATAAACGCGATGACTTTGATTTTGAGATTGTAAATTTTCCTTTTTTGGGTGGTGATGTTCCTCGTGCGCCATCCTATGGCGTTTATATTTCGCAATTAATTCGATTTGCTAGAGTGTGTAGTCATGTAACTGACTTCAACACTCGTAATAAATTATTAACGGCTAAACTCCTTAATCAGGGTTATCGGTACCATAAACTACGCAAAGCCTTTTCAAAATTTTATAGACGCCATTCTGATTTAATTTCAAAATTCAATATTGGACTTAAATCTCTTCTGCAACAAGGTCTATCGGAACCCGAATTTTATGGTGACTTAGTATATAAATTCAGAAAAGTATATAACTGCAATGACTTCAGCAACCAATTTCGTAAAATCATTCTTCGATATAAAAAGATTGGGTACAACATGAATATTATACGACAGACTGTATGCATGATGGTTAACCCAATCACGGTTGGCAACTTTGCTTCCCTCTTTAATTGCACGCCGGTGGGTCAGGCCTCAGATTCTATGACGGCTCCAACGTAAAGGCTTATTTTGAATTAGAGAGATCTAATTCAAGGTAATGTTGGTTGGTGCCTGATGCTCTGTCTCTGGTTGGGCCCATTGGAGTCTAACTGTTGGTTTTCTTTTGCTCCAGCATTTCAGTGGTTTCTTGCTGTCGAGTCCTCACCGTTGTCTCACCTCTGTGGTTCTTTGATTTTTGTGTTCACGGAGATTTGCACTGATGAGTTAGGAGGCCTTCTTGCGGACTGAACAAATTATTTGTCTAAATCGCGACGGAAGTAAGGGCGAGGATTGTGGCCACGTAAAATCGATTTAAGCCCCCCCCCCCCCCCCAGTGGAAATCTTCCACTGACCGTTCCAAGGCGGCTCTTCTGTGGCGATTTATTTATGTTGTTGTTTGTTACTTACTGTGTGTATCACTTCTGTCTTTTTATTTTGGATGGCCATATGGCCATTTTGTGGGAAAGTAACTGTCCTTATGGCCTTCCTTTGTTTAGTTTCCATTATGGTCTTGTCGCTTAATGTTTGTATTTCTTTCCCTTTGGTGTCTTTTATGGGTGGAGTAAGTTAATTGTATCAATTCCTGATCTTTGTTTTACTTCTACTTTATATACAGAGTACAGTTTCATTATCTATTTAATTGTCTGTCAGGATATTATGAATGTATATGGGTGTTGTGATATCCAGCATTGGTTCAAAAGTTCCAAACCAAAGGTCTTTTGTACAGTAATAGGCCCGGTGCATTATAAAGGGTTCGATTCCCGAGGGCACAGCAGTGTGGTTGTGTCAGGAAACCTTAAATGTTTAATCGCTTTCCTGCTAATGCGAAAAGGGTCATGGTCAGTATCGACTGGGTTAATAAGCCGTGATTTATTGGTTAAGCTTCCAGCCTCAAAGATCAAGGGTCGTGGGCTCAACTCAGGGCTTCTCCGGGCTTTTTGATAGTCTTTTAATGGGATCCCCGCTTCCGTATGGCTTTCATTACTGGTGGAATGTGGGCTCTTAACACATGCACACAACATATAACATAATGAGAGCCAAGTGGGTTGGCCGCATATGCGCAGGCTGGCGAGTGAAGTGTTGTTGGGCTACTCTCTGACTCAGCACTACCGGGATAGTAGTAGCAAGGTGTTGTTTTCTTGCCCTGTCGGATCAGTATAAAACACAGGGTCAATTTAATGAACAGATCGTTTTAATGTTAAAGGCTTTGATTTAAACATTGTCGTTACAAACTAGCCTGTATTTGAATTTCTGTTGTACACT
The DNA here is from genome assembly GCA_963580285.1 of Lucinisca nassula. NCBI lineage: Eukaryota > Metazoa > Mollusca > Bivalvia > Lucinida > Lucinidae > Lucinisca > Lucinisca nassula. Next base: position 14,348,650 of record OY757010.1, read on the forward strand.
GACGAGTATGCTGGTACACTATTCCTGTAAGCATCTTTTCTTACAGTATTTTTTATTCATTTTTAGCCCTTTTGAAATGCTGGTAAATGCTCTCAGCTGGGACCGGGTCCTCTATTTATGACGTCACCCATTTTGCATAAATATCAGCTGGACATCATCACTAGTTAAATTGTATGGTGGACTAAAATGGCCAATATGATTGATTAAATCGTATGGAAGATCAAAGGGTTAACAAAATCGGTTAAATTGTATGGTGGACCATCAGGGACATTATCAATTGTTAACGTGTATGGTGGACAATCAGGGACATTATCAGTTATTGACGTGTATGGTGGACCATTAGGGGCATTATCAGTTTGTGGCTTCTATGGTGGACCAAACTTTTATCATCAATGGTTACATTATACGGTGGACCATCAGGGACATTATCAGTGGTTAACTTGTACGGAGGACAAAAGGGTCATCATTAACGGTTAAATTATACGGTGGCCCAACAGGATCATCAACTGTGATTAACTTGTTTGGTGGACCGTCAGGGTCATCATCAGTGGTTAATTGTAGAGTGAAACAGCAGTGACATTATTAGCAGAACATTATATCGCGTACCAGAAGATACATTAATTAGATATTCCATTCATGTGCTAGTGTATATAGATCTGTACATTAAGTTGTTCATTAAACAAAAATACCATTTTAGTAATTGTATCTTTTCTTTGAGCTGCACAACCTCTCGGTCCATTTATGACATATTGGTGTCAGAAGTGGGTTTCTATAGGCATATGATTGCTCATTTAGGAGACTTTATATATTTTGCCATGGATTTCCTTTTCCATCCAAATGTTCATTTCATAGTATCCTGTAGATAAAGGATTTCATTCTAAAGGGGTCTGTGATTGATCAAACCTGATTTAACAGCTCTTGGCCGCGAAGTCGGTATCCGTGTCCCGCATAGGTTTGTATGGCTATCACCGATAGTTACAGGCTGCAACAGAGGTATGATCTTTAGTTATTATGGAGATTATAATAATTATTTGTTAATGGTTCAAGACTGAAGAAGCTTGTTATACGCATGTCTGTTCAAACTTTAAGCTATGACAGAATCTGATGGAATGCAAACTTAATACAGTAAGCTGTTAACGTGTAGTAGGAGAGCGGCAATACTGATAATGTAAAGTTTAAAGGAACTTACAGAATTAGAGAAAGCTTTAGGGTACGATGGTAGTGCTTTGCAGGACTTTGTTCGTGAGCAACAAAATACAGATCGCGAAGAGGGTAAATAAAATAGAAAAGCTAAGAGAGATGAAATTGAAAGTGCACGTGAGCAAAGAGAGCATGAGAGAGAGATTAAAAGATTAGCAGACATAGAACAAGAGAAAAAGCGATAGAATGAAAAACCATTTGGCTGAATAATTAGAACATGATGAGAAGCTTAAGCAAAAAGATCTTGAAAGAACTACAGAATTGCGAGAAAGCGAATTTTCTAAAACAGTAGAGTTAACTGAAGTTAAGTTAAGGCAACAAGAAGTTGAACATAAGCATAGGATAGAATTATTAGAAACACAAGCTCGTTTACACGTTGCCCCAGAAACCCCGCATTCTCACATGGTGTCAGCTCGTACACCTAAATTACCCTATTTGAAGAGGGTGTTGGTGATATGGACGCTTACTTGCAACGCTTTGAAAGATATGCTAAATCGAAAAATGGAAAAGCTCCTGACGTATATTCACGTATCGCGCCGGAGGAGGCATTGCAGTTTAATGTGCTTAAAGAAGTTTTATTAAAGCGGATTGAAATGACTGAAGATGGATTTCGCAAACGTTTTATACCTTGCCAACCCGAAGTAGGAGAAACTTTTGCGCAGTTTTCGACTCGTTTAGCTCGTTATATGGATAGGTGGTTTGATTTATCAAACACTGACAAAACTCATGAGGGTTTGTTAAGCCTGATGTTAAGGGATCAGTTTATGCAAAGCTGGGATAAAAGGTTAAGATTGTTTTTAAGGGAAAGAATTCCAAAGACTTTTCATGAAATGTCAGCTTTAGCAGATCAGTTCAAAGAAGCAAAGGGTGGGAATAGTATAACTTTTATAAATAAATCAAAGAGAGCTGAGATAACTGACAAGGTGACTACAGATTCAGTTTGAGCAAAAGTGCACCCGGATAATAAGTCTAAGCAGAATATGATTAGGGCAAAGAAAGAGAAACGGTGTTTTATTTGTGATAAAACAGGACATTTTGCTTATGAATGCAAGTTAAATTAGAAAGTGCTATCTATTGAGGCTGAAGGTAGTAGTGAAAGCAGTTCTCATCAAGTGGCTTTCGATCATCCTGGATCACTGAAATCGTATAGGGGTCAGTCAAGAGGATATTACAGAGGGTCATTTAGAGGCCGTGGATTCAAAGAAAGCAGAGGTAGAGGCAATGGACATGCAATGACTGTCCAAGAGACAGAAATTAAAGAGAAGAATGGAGGGCGTGACAATTAATAAATCCCATTATGAAAACATTGCCAGCAGCATGAATGATCTTAAGATACTGAATATATATGAACGCATATTTCTTAGGAAGGCAAAGTTTATGTTTAAAATTTATAAATCATTCACACCTTCTTATATAAATGAAATGTTCAAAATTCGACTAATGAATGAAACTCTCCAATCTCTTAGGTCAACTAGCACATTTGACTTTGAAACACCAAAACCACACAAAGAAATTTATAAGCAGAGTTTAATTTATTCGGGCCCAGTCATTTGGAATAATTTGCCCAGTCAGCCAAAAGATTTAGAAACAGTGGATTCCTTTCATAACCACTGCATTAAATGGATGAAATCTAGCCTATCATATAACTCATAAATTCTGTAAAATATAAATTGAATGCAAAATATGCTTGTACTCATTTCTTCTATTCTGTGTTCTATATGTATATATATTTTTGTGAGTGTGTGTATGTTGTGGACTTAAGGTGATCACTTTGTAATTTCGCTGTTAATTAATTGTTATATTTTGCTCATTATGCTCATTTTGTAATAAGTGTAAATACTAGCGAGGGCCTCATGGAAGATTAGCTGTTTGTTGCTAAATGTGTTACCCTCTGTTAAAAAAATAAAATAAATATAAAGGCTATTATATATTTTGTTCAATACGTATTCCAACAATTACAGAGAAAACAGCAAGTTTAAGTTTCACATGTGAATATCAGACCCTGCATCAACCAAGAATGCCCGTCTGTAAGGGTAAAGTTAATAATCACACGGTTACTTTGCTGAGAGATACAGGTTGCAGTGGTGTAGTCATTAAGCTTGAACTCGTAAGAGAAGAGCAGTAAAAAGGAAAATCCCAATTATGCATCCTGGTGGATGGAACCAGATTACCAGCTCCAGTTGCGGATGTGTATGTTGATACCCCATATTTTACTGGTACTGTTGAGGCTTGGTGCATGAGCAATCCTGCATACGATTTGATATTGGGAAAAATTGAAAGTGCAAGTCTTCAAGGCAATCCCGATTCACAGTGGCAATTAACTCAAGCTGTAGAGACAAGATCTCAGAATAAAAGAAGCAGCTAAATCGTACTCTAAATTGAAGTTTTGTTTTTGTTTGTTTGATTTGAAGATTAACGTCCCCGTCCACACTGTAAAGGTCATTGTGGAGACGTTGCTTCCCATTTTGTGGGACGTTTACCCGACATTGAGATGAAATGACGTCTCAAGCCCTGCCGTCCAATGAAACCAATAGGGTTTATAAGCATGGACGGGGCTACTCGCACCGCTTTACCTGGGCAGGCTTAGATCCTCTAAGCGGTTTACCAGTACTCGTGTGCGGGTCGGTTTCAGCTCTGCGTGGAAGCATCATGCAGCCCATATATTTCGTCAAGCCCCGATGGGCGGATGCCGTTTAAATTGTAGGTACCATAAGTGTTGTTGACGTCATCTTCTTCTGAAGAGATAAAGCAAGCCCAGCAAACGGACCATTCACTTAATAATATAAGAAAGATGGTTAACAGTGGTGATGAGAAACTCTCTAAAGGCGGGGGCAGGTCAGTGTTTGTGACAAAAAATGGACTGATTTACAGACAGTTTAAGTCTGTACAAAATCAATTTTCAACCCAAGTTGTTGCGCCAAAAAAGATAAGAACAACAGTGCTAAAATTGGCCCACGAAACTCTGATGGCTGGACATTTTTCTACAAAGAAAACAGTCAGTAGAATTCTAGAAGAGTTTTAGTGGCCGGGATGCCAGTCTGAGTGTACACGATTCTGCAAATCTTGTGGTATATGCCAAAGGACATATCCTAAACGAAGAATTTCTAAAGCGCCATTGGGAGATATGCCATTCATCGATATACCGTCCCAGCGTATAGCTGTTGATATTGTGGGTCCACTTGATCCTCCCACTTAAAGGAAGAATCGGTACATAATAACAATAGTGGATTATGCTACAAGATACCCGGAGGCTATACCATTGCCTGGAATCGAGACTGAGGGGGTTGCTGAGGCCCTTGTTGATGTATTTAGTAGAGTGGGTGTTCCTAGAGAGATGCTCACAGATCATGGAACCCAGTTTACATCAGACCTGATGATTGAAGTGAGCAGATTACTTTCAATTCGTCAGCTACCAACGACACCATCCAATGTGTAATGGATTGGTGGAGAAATTCAATGGCACATTAAAACAGATGCTGAAGAAAATGTGTTGTGAACAGCCGAAAGATTGGGACAAATGTGTTCCTTCTCTTTTGTTTGCATATAGAGAATTACCACAAGAAAGTTCAGGTTTCTCAACATTCGAAATGCTTTGTGGTAGGAGTGTAAGAGGCCCAATGACCATTTTAAAGGAACTGTGGACACACAACGTATCTGATCAAGAGATCAAGACAACTTACCAGTATATATATGATCTGAAGGAGAAGCTAGAGTGAACATGCCAGTTAGCACAAGACAATTTAAAGGCATCCTCAGCTAGATACAGGAAAGCTTATAACAGCAGAGCACGAGGAAGACAGCAAAAAGCAGGAGATGGATTCTAGGTTCTTCTTCCAACAAGCAACAATAAACTGTTAATGTAGCGGAAAGGTCCTTTTGTCATAACCAGTAAGATGGGTCCTTTAGATTATAGGATTGATGTTAATGGGAAACTTAAATCATTTCATATCAATATGCTTAAGTTGTATAATGAACGGACAACAGACGATGAACAAACAGAAAGGGGTGAGGTGTTAGCACAAGTGAGTGTTGCAATTATAGACATTGATCATGAAGAAGATCAAACAGATAAAATTTCTGAATCGCTTGAATTTCCAGCTGTGTGTCAGGGTGAACAGAATGAGTCTGCAGAAGATGATCATCTGTGTTCTGATTTGTCTCAAGAAAAATGAGTCAGAAATTAAGCAGGTAATACTCGAGTTTCCCGATAACCCTTTTATAGAACGTGTTTAGTTTCACTACAGCTGGTGTGTGGGAATGTGTGGCGGCTGTAAAACGTCTCCCTGCCCTACATCATAGTGTAGATTATATTTTCTTGTCCTTTGGGATCATTGATTCCATTGTGGAATCTTGAAAATATCTGAGGGTCACTGATGAGGCCTAATTGGTCGAAACTAGCTAGTCTGGCCCAGAAAACATGTACACTCCATATATTTCAGTTCTGTGGTGTATTCCTTGCTTCCAAAGGATAATCCTTTTATAGAACGCATTTACCTGGAAAGACAAACTTACTTGAGTGTGACATAAAACTTATTTCTTCAGAACCCGTCAAAGTAAAGCAATAACCTATGCCTTACAATTTTACTGCAGAAGTTAAACAAAGAAGTCCAACAGATGTTAAAGATGGGAGTGATAGACATTCTGATTCGTCATACTGTTTCCCGATTGTAATAATTAAGGAAAACGACGGGAGCAACAGATGCTGTATTGACTATAGACAACTCAACCGCATTACAGTATTTGACGCAGAGCCTGTGCCGAATGCAGAAGAGATGTTTGCAAAGATAGCTGGGCATAAGTACTTTTCACAACTTGACCTGACAAAAGGTTATTGGCAGGTGCCAATGAGTGATAGTTCGAAAAACTCACAGCGTTTTCAACACCCCTTGGGCTGTTTCACTTTCGAACTTTGCCATTTGGACTGGTAAAAGCACCAGCAGTAATCAGTAGGCTCATGAGAAAGCTTCTAGAAGACATAGACAACATCGATAATTCCATCGATGATATATAAATTTTCACCATGACGTGACCATAGCACGTAGATATATTTACAGAACTCTTAAGGTGATTGGGTGGTGCAGGATTGACCGCTAGACCCTCTAAAGGTTTTATAGGGTACAAAACTTAGAGTGTCTTGGACACTTAATAGGAAATGACATGCTTGAATCTAACCCTGATAAGTTTAGAGTAGTGGAAAACGCAGATAGGCCGGAAACAAAAAGGTAAATCAAAGAAGAAGTAAAACAAAGTTCAGGAATCGATACAATTAACTTCCTCCATCCATCAAAGACACCAAAGGGAAAGAAACGACCAGACCATACGCTTTCATAGGGTTAGTGGGTTTTTATAGGAAATTCATTCAGAACTTTTCTGTGATAACGGCTCCTTTAACATATTTGACTCAAAAAGGACAGCCAAATCGCGTAAAATGGACTGAAGCTCAAGAACATGCATTCAGAAGGCTAAAGAAAGCTCTTACAATGAGCCCAATATCAAAATTACAAAACTTGTCCGAAGTGTTCATTTTGAGAAAGGTGCATCTGACCGTGGCATAGGTAGTGTATTATTACAAGAAGAAGCATGCGTTAAATGGCCTGTAGCTTATGCAAGTCGCAAACTCTTGCTACGCGAAGAATTATACGCGGTAGTTGAGAAAGAATGCTTGGCATTGATATGGTCAGTGCAGAAAATCCAGAGATATTTATACGGCAAGCATTTCGTAGTGGTAACAGACCATCAACCATTGTTGTATTTGGCCAAAGCTAAGGTTTCAATGCGCGGCTAATGCGATGGGCATTCCTGCTTCAACCTTACAGATCCACGGTGCATGCGATTAAAGGCAGCAAAAATGTAGGGGCAGACTATTTAAGTCGTCAGTAAAGTCAGAGTTAAATTTTGGGGCTGACTATTTAAGTCGTCAGTAAATAAAAATCAAAAATGAGTTCCTTTAAGAGCAATGAAAACATTCATAAGAAAGAAGATGGGTCATACTACGTAGTTTCGGCTAATAAAGCCTCATCAGTGACCCTGTAATGATCCGGCAAAGAAAGCCAGAGGAAACATACTGCAATTCTGCGAATTTTGAATAGGCAGTCGATTCAAAGACTGATATAAATCCAAATGGGGTCCAAATAAATAAAAACCTGTCTAGAATATAAGTCTAAACCAATATTTTTTTTCTAATTTCTCAGAATATTCACGCTGATCTCAAAGGACCAAAGTCAGAGTTAAATTTTTGTCTGCGAATTCCGAAGTGTATAACAGTTTCCCTAAAGTGTGTGTGTGTGTGGGGGGGGGGGGTTATTGTCACAGATCAAAATTTAGATTGCTATTTTTAAGCCCGTATCAGTTAAAACACTGTTAATGGGTCGTAGAACAACGTTACATATCCATTTCACTGGTCAGAGTTAAAAGCCCAAGTAAGTGTACTTTTCCACCTTAATAGATATACCTAAATGCTTGAGTGAACACAACAGTACAATACAGGTGAGAAAACCTTTTTTGTCGTCTGCACTTGATTGATTTTATTGTTAATAGAAGTAGAGGCAATGACCAGGAATCGATACAATCAACCCACAGACCCCATTAGAGACACCAAAAGGAAAGAAACACAAACATGAAGCAACAGACCCCAACGGAAACACCAACGGCGGAAAGCCAAGAGGACAGTTACTTTCCCACAAAATGGCCAAACGGCTATCCAAACTAAAATAAACTGGTTTGGTCAGTCAGTGGTCAGATTTCAAGGAAAAAGGTTTTTGAAAGGGCTCATATACAGGGGTACAATTTCATTATTTATTTATTTGTTTGTCAGAATATTATGAATGTACATGGGTGTTGTGATATCTAGCATTGGTTCAAAAGTTCCAAACCAATTTTCTTTTGCACAGTAAGAGGCCCGTTGCGTTATAGTGGGTTCGATTCCCGAGAGCACAGCAGTGTGGTTGCGTCATGAAACCTTAAATGTTTTATCGCTTTCCTGCTAATGCGAAAAGGGTCATGGTCAGTATCGTATGGGTTAATAAGCCGTGATATATTGGTTAAGCTTCCAGCCTCAAAGATCAAGGGTCGTGGGCTCAACCCGGGGCTTCTTCGGGCTATCTGATAGTCTTTTAATGGGATCCCCCTCACCGAATGGCCTTCATTGTTGGTGGAATGTGTGGTTTCGTAACACATGCACACAACATATAACATATTGAGAGCCAAGTAGTATCGCCGCATCTGCGCAGGCTGGCGAGTTAAATGTTGTTGGGTTACTTCCTGGCTCAGCACTGCCGGGATAGTAGTAGCAAGGTGGTGGTTTCTTGCCCGATCGGATCAGTATAAAACACAGGGTCAATCGTTATAATGTTAAATGCTTTGATTTAAACATTGTCGTCACAAACTAGCCTGTGTTTTAATTTCTGCTGTACATCAACGAGTATGCTGGTGCACTATTCCTGTAAACATCTTTTCTTACGGCATTTTGTTTTTCATTATTAGCCCTTTTGAAATGCTGGTAAATACTCTTAACTGGGACTGGGAACTCTATTAATGACGTCACCCATGTTGCATAAATACCAGCAGAACATCATCACTAGTTAAATTGTATGGTGGACTAAAATGGCCAATATGATTGGTTAAATCGTATGGAAGACCAAAGGGGTCAACATAATCGGTTAAATTGTATGGTGGACCATCAGGGACATTATCAATTGTTAACGTGTATGGTGGACCGTCAGGGACAGTATCAGTTATTAACGTGTATCGTGGACCATTAGGGGCTTTACCAGTGGGTAACTTCTATGGTGGACCAAACGTTTATATCATCAATGGTTACATTATACGGTGGACCATCAGGAACATTATCAGAGGTTAACTGGTACGGATGACAAAAGTGTTATCATTAACGGTTAAATTATACGGTGGTCCAACAGGATCATCAACTGTGATTAACTTGTATGGTGGACCATCATGGTTACCATCAGTGGTTAATTGTACAGTGAACCAGCAGTGACATTATTAGCAGAACATCATATGGTGTACCAGAAGAGACATTAATTAGATATTCCATTCATGTGCTAGTGTATATAGAGTTAAGTTGTTCATTAAACAAAAATACCATTTCAGTAATTGTATCTTTCCTATGAGCTGCACAACCCCTCGGTCCATTTTTGACACTCTCTGACTTAAATGTATAAGTCTTATGTTAAAAATTTTGTGTTAAAGATTTTAGGAGCTCATTACATATTTACCTTTTGATAGGTTTAGTTCATACTTAGGCTGGTGATAGTTGCTAGTCAAAAGTATTTTTATCAGCAGCATCATCATTCAAGACCTTGGCCTTTGGGTCAAGGTCACATAAAAAGGACTTATGTTTTTTAACTGATGATGATGATGATGATTTCGTGTTTCACGACGCGTCAACCCCCTTTGTGGGTCATAAGCGTCAAACGGTTAATGGTTAACGGCATTGAGAATTATGAGGATATTAAAAGTGAGAATTATGAGGATATTAAAAGTAAAAAACTTAGTTTGATATGTATAAAAATCTTAAACAGTTAAATCTTATGAAAAAGTCCAATTTCTTTTAAGAATAAAATAATATTTTCAAAAGGCACATCTTGAAACAATTGTTGCAAAGTGTCAGTTTGAAGTATAAGTTACGGAACTGTGAAAAGTCTACACATTCAATTAAAATATGTTTCACAATGAATGGCTGATCACAGCCTACACAGGAAGGCTGTTCATCACCGTTTAAAATATAAGAATGAGTAACTCTAGTATGGCCAATGCGCAGTCGTGTTAATACTACATCCTCTTTCCTGGAAAACCGTGGAGGAGAGCATTTTGTTTCAACGTCATGTTTAATGGCATGGAGTTTGTTATTTATTGCACGGTCCCATTCGCCTTGCCATTCCGACAAGATGTATCTGTTGATAAATAGTTTAAAACTATTAAAAGGAATGTTAAAAACAGATGGGTCGAGACTGAGCAATTCCTTTGCTTTCTTGTCAGCAAACTCATTGCCGACAATGCCAATATGGCTCGGAAGCCAACAAAACAAGATTTGGTGCGTTTTAAGCTCGTCTGTCACGTAGTGACAAGGTGAGCTTTTGGGATCACTTTTTGTCCGTCGTGCGTCCGTGCGTCCGTACGTCCGTAAACTTTTTCTTAAAACAACATCTCCTCCTAAACCACTGATCGGATTTTGACCAAACTTCACAGGAAAGATCCTTAGGTGGTCCCCTTTCAAAGTTGTTCAAATGGTTCCTGTCTGTTGCACATCTAGATGACAGGAGCTAAAAATAGTTTTTTTTACTGAAAATCTTTAAAAATCTTCTTCTCTGAAACCGCAAGGCCCGGGTCTTTGATATTTGGTATGAAGCTTCATCTAGTTGACCTATACCAAGATTGTTCAAATTATAGTCGTGTGGCCAAAAAACGCCCCAGCCCCGGGGGCCTTTAAAAATCTTCTTCTCTGAAACTGCAAGGCCCAGGTCATTGATATTTGGTGTGAAGCTTCATCTAGTGGACCTCTATCAAGATTGTTCAAATTATAGCCGTGGGGCCAAAAATACCCCTGCCCCGAGGGTATTTGGTTTTACATAGGCTTATATGGGGAAAATCTTTAAAAATCTTCTTCTCTGAAACCACAAGGCCCAGGTCTTTGATATTTGGTATGAAGCTTCATTTAGTGGACCTCTACCAAGAGTGTTCAAATTATAGCCCTGGGGCCAAAAATGCCCCTGCCCCGAGGGCCTTTTGTTTTACATAGGCTTATATTGGGAAATTTTTTAAAACTCTTCTTCTCTGAAACCACAAGGCCCAAGTCTTTGATATTTTGTGTGAAGCTTCATCTAGTGGATCTCTATCAAGTTTGTTCAAATTATAGCCCTGGGGCCAAAAATGCCCCTGCCCCGAGGGCCTTTGGTTTTACATAGGCTTATAAAGGGAAAATCTTTAAAAATCTTCTTCTCTGAAACCACAAAGCCCAGGTCTTTGATATTTGGTATGAAGCTTCATCTCGTGGACCTCTACCAAGATTGTTCAAATTATAGTCCTGGGGCCGAAAATGCCCCTGCCCCGAGGGCCTTTGGTTTTACATAGGCTTATATAGGGAAAATTTTTAACCCTCTTCTTCTCTGAAACCACAAGGCCTAAGTCTTTGATATTTGGTGTGAAGCATATCTAGTGGATCTCTATCAAGTTTGTTCAAATTATAGCCCTGGGGCCAAAAATGCCCCTTCCCCAAGGGCCTTTGGTTTTACATAGGCTTATATGGGGAAAATCTTTAAAAATCTTCTTCTCTGAAACCACATGGCCCAGGTCTTTGATATTTGGTATGAAGCTTCATCTAGTGGACCTCTACCAAGATTGTTCAAATTATAGCCCTGGGGTCTAAAATGCCCCTGCCCCGAGGGCCTTTGGTTTTACATAGGCTTATATAGGGAAAATATTTAAAATTCTTCTTCTCTGAAACCACAAGGCCCAGGTCTTTGATATTTGGTATAAAGCTTCATCTAGTGGACCTCTACCAAGATTGTTCAAATTATAGCCCTGGGGCCAAAAATGCCCCCGTCCTGGGGGCCTTTGGTTTTACATAGGCTTATATAGGGAAAATCTTTAAAAATCTTCTTCTCTGAAACCGCAAGGCTCAAGTCTTTGATATTTGGTGTGAAGCTTCATCTAGTAGACCTCTATCAAGATTGTTCAAATTAAAGCCCTAGGGCCAAACATGCCCCCGCCCAGGGGCCCTTTGGTTTTACATAGTCTTATATAGGGTTAATATTTAAAACTTTTCTTCTCTGAAACCACAAGGCCCAGGTCATTAATATTTGGTATGAAGCTTCATCTAGTGGACCTTCACCAAGATTGTTCAAATTATAGCCCTGGGATCAAAAATGCCCCCGCCCCGGGGGCCTTTGGTTTTTCGTAGACTTATTTAGGGAAAATCTTGAAAAATCTCCTTCCCTGAAACCACAAGGCCCAGTTCTTTGATATTTGGTGTGAAGCTTCATCTCGTGGACCTCTGTATCAAGATTATACAAATTATAGGCCTAGGGTGAAAAATGCTCCCACCTGCAGGCCCTTTGGTTTTACATTGGCTTATATAGGGAAAATCTTTAAAAATCTTCTTCTCCAAAACCTGGTGGCCCAGTTCTTTGAATTTGGTGTGTAGCTTCATCTAGTGGACTTCTACCAAGATTGTTCAAATCATAGCCCTTGGGTCAAAAATGCCCCCCGCCCCGGGGCCCTTCGTTTTTACATTGACTTATATAGGGAAATTTGCCACAGGGCCTGAGATGTCATTTTATCTCAATGTCGGGTAAAAGTCCCACAAAATTTGAAGCAACGTCTCCAAAATGACCTTTACAGTGTTGACGGGGACGTTAAACCTCAAATCAAACAAACAAAATATAGGGAAATTTAAAAAAAAATCTTCTACTCTGAAACTGCACGGCCCAGGTTTTTGATATTGGTGTGAAGCTTCATCTAAGTTGTTCAAATTATAGCCCAAGGAAATAGAAGTCAAGGCAATGAAAACTTTTGAAAGTCTTCTTGTCTGAAAGCAGATGGCCAAGGTCTTTGATATTTGGTATGAAGCTTTGTCTTGTGGATTTCTACCAAGATGGTTCAAATTATAGCCCTGGGGGCAAAACTGGCCCGCCCCGGGAACCCCAAGGTTTATAGAGACTAATATAAGGAAAACGTTTAAAAATCTTGTCTGAAACCAGAAGTCTACATTCTTTGATATTGGTATGAAGCTTCACATTTTAGACCACTACCAAGATTAATCATATTATAGATCGGGGCCAATAATGGCTCTCCCAGGGGCCCACTTGATACCCTATGGATCAGGTGAGCGATCCAGGCCATCATGGCCCGCTTGTAGAAATTTCATGATGTTTTTCGATCAGTTTTTGTATTTGAAGATTTTTAGACGATGAATGGTCTAAAGCCTTAAGCATAGAAAGTGAATCAGAAAATATAAGTGCTTTTGAAATGATGAAGAACTGATAAAATCTAAAGCTATGTCAATTGCTTTGGCTTCAGCTGTAAAAATAGATGGACCATCTGGAAGGCGAAAGGTTTGGTGCGTATCTTTTAAAACATACGCACAACCAACTTTTTCTCCTTCTTTGGAATCATCAGTATAGACTTGCTGGTAATCATCATAGCTAGACTGCAGTACCTGAATGTTTTGTTTGAGTAGCATTGGATTTGATTCTGATTTTTTACCATCATGTAAGTCAAACAGAATAGAAGGTTTTTTAATACACCAAGATGGAACTTCGGCCGTTTCATGTTTTTGAATATTTTTAAGGTCGATACCTGAATTTTCTAGCAGTGGTAAAATACGTAATCGAAAAGGTTTGATTGCTGTGGGTTTAGTTTCATACTTATCTATAAATTAGGTGGAAATGAAATTTTGGATCCCGGGTTAGATGATTTAGCAGCAAGTCTAATAGCATACTGAAGAGAAAGTTTCTCTCTGCGCGAAGTTTAAGATGGTTCACCTGCTTCTACATAAAGGCTTAGTACGGGAGAAGTACGGAAGGCTCCCGTAGCCAGACGAAGGCCTTGGTGATGGAAAGTATCCAATGCTTTTAAATAGGAATTCCTGGCAGAACCATAAACAACAGACCCATAATCTAATTTAGATCATATTCAAGACCGGTAAAGATGTATTAAAGTATACCGATCTGCTCCCCAATTTGTATGAGCTAAAACTTTCAAAAGATTCAAAGCTTTTAAGCATTTCGCTTTAAGATATTTAATATTGGGAATAAAAGATAACTTTTGATCAAATATGACCCCAAGAAATTTGGCTTCTTCAACGACAGGAATTTGTGATCTGTATAAAAACAGGGAAGGATGTTCGTGTTTCTTCCGTAGTTTACAAAACTGAATACACTGCGTTTTCGACTTGGAGAGATTGAAACCATTTTTTCTCAGTCCATTCTTCTATTCTTTTTAAATTTTGTTGTAACTTTCGTTCAATTGTTTTCATGTTTTTTTTGAACGGTAACATATACAAAAATCATCAACATACAATGAACAGTCTGTTTTGTCGTCCAAACATTGTACAATATTATTTATTTTGATGTTAAATAGCGTAGTTGAGTGAATACTACCTTGAGGGACACCCTGCTCTTGTGCATAGAGATCTGACAGGGTAGATCCCACGCGGACTTGAAATACACGCTCACCTAAAAAACTTTGAGTAAAACTAGGAAGTTTTCCCCTTAAGCCCAGGTTATGGAGATCTCTCAATTATTCCATAACGCCATGTGGTATCATATGATTTCTCCAAGTCGAAAAAGACAACTACTACGTGTTACATTTTCATTCTTGCAGTTTTGATGCATATCGACATGTTTTTCTTCACCACAGTTTGGACAGAGTTGTTTCTTCTGACATCTGCTTTCGTGGAGACCAAACACCTGACAATGATAACATCTGAGAGGGTTTGGTATATACACCTCTACGTTAACAGACAGATATGCAACTTTTATTTTCTTGGGCAGAACTGGTGTATTAAATGTCAACACGTAGGTTGGCTTCAATACACCAACTCTACGAACTTGGATGTTACGTACACCAATGACGCCCTCATCTCTTAAATTCTCAATAATCTCCGTATCGTTGCACGGACGTAGCTCTGGGCTGCGGATGACACCTTTCTATGAATTAAGTGGTTTGTGCAACGATACTTTGACGTTGAGATCGAATAGTTTTGTGGTACCAAGCAGGCTTTTGACCTGCTGTTCTCTCTCGACTTCCAAGAAGACATCACCTGACTTCAGCTTTTTCATACTTTTTGGATGTCCGGCAATGGACATTATACTCTTTCGATCACAAAAGGTGATAAATCTGACACCGTACGTGTATCATCACGTGATGTTATCACCAAGAAGCGTGGAAAATTGTTGAGCTTTGGAGTTTCAGACTGCTGACTAGACTGCTGACTTGACTGCTGACTGGGTTCATCCGTTTCGGATGAATCCTCGTCTTTTTTACGTTTAGCTGCGTTGCGGTTATGTGCGTTGCGGTTATGTTTTTTCCATTAGCCATAAGGAAAAAAATCCCAGTTTCGTCCCAAGTGCTCTCCGCCCTCCGTGGAGCCCTACAAGGGAACACCATAATGGAGTGGTTATTCAACTCGCAGGTGTTAGAGATACACGTGAGATATACTCGTATAAACAAAATGTCTAAACGATTGATCTGTTTAGCCACCGCCTTCTAGAGATAAAAAGACCGAAAAGGGTAAGGTAAATGGGCATATGGTTGGTATCAGGAAAGATACAAAAAGAATTGAAGAGAAAGCAAAGCGGTATCTCTAGGGATCGGCGCGACCAGCCGATTGACCGTGCCGGACCGCACGGCCACCCGTCTACACCGAAAAGCCAGGCCAAAGAGGCGTGTTGGGTACCTGAAGCACCGCCACCTCAGGTAACCCTCAACTTCCAGGATCCCATCTTCCGGCTTACAGGACGCCATCCACGGCAAACGGGTGGTACTTCCTTTAGCTCTTCCGAGTGGGCACAGAGGCCACAGCGGCAATGTGCCCAGTGGGAATTGAGCCCCCAGGGCCACGACAAGGCAGGAAGTCTTATACCTGGGTTTTTTTAACTGATTATTTAAGATCATTTCTTGGTTGCCGTCAGACGAATTAACTTGAGACTTGGAATGCTGATAGATACACAGCTTATATTTCTCGAGTGAGTTCGACTTTCAAGGTCATGGTCTCAAGGTCAAGGTCACTGCGGCTATCTTAAGAAAAACTTTGTCATCGCACAAGCGCCTATATTTATAAACGTATTTTTATATAACTTAACATAAATTTTGCTTATGATCATATCTCCAGTAGGTTTGACTTTCAATTTCATGACCTCAAGGTCAAGGTCACTATGGCTATTTGTAGAAAAACTTAACCATCGTTTTAGGGCCTACATTTATTGACGGATTGTGATATAAATTCACACAATTGTTGAATATGATAATATCTCAAGCGAGTTCAACTTTCAAGGTCATGACCTCAAGGTCAAGGTCACTGTGGCTATTTTTAGAAAAACATTGTCATCCTTCTAGCACCTATATTTATTGATAGACTTTAGTATAACTTCACACAAATGTTGGGTATGATGAGCAGCTTTGTCTTTTAGGGTCCTGAGGTAGAGGTCACGGTCTCTGGCTATTTTCAGAATAACATTGTCATGGCTGTGTAGGCTACATTGGTTGATGAATTTTGCCATAACTTTACACAAATGTTGCTTATGATAATATCTCGAGGGAGTTCGACTTTCAAGGTCATGACCTAAAGGTAAAGGACAGCGGGGCTGTTTTTTAGACAAAACTTGACATCACTCTATAACTTCATTCAAATGTTGGGTATGATAATATCTCAAGGGTGTTTGACTTTCCGGGTCCTCAGGTCAAGGTCAACGTCACTGTGGATATTTTTAGAAAAACTTTGTCATTGCTCTATCGGCTACATTTATTGATATATTTTATTAAAATTTTATTGATATAGCATTGATTTCTTTCTTTCTGACTTTTTTTTTCTTTTATGGGCTGAATATTTGCCTTTGCGCAACTGAGTCAAAGCGCGAATTCCGGTGGGCTATCCTAACAGGCGACATGTCTTATTCCTTATTCCACTCCGAAACAGAGTAAGTCAACGATACTGAGAATCTTTATATACAGACCTGTGCCTCTTTGCATGCACAGATGGTTTCGTTTGTTAAACGCGACATGAAAAAATTACATTTCATGAAGGTAAAACGACAAAAGTTAGATTTGCATAGATTTAATGGCAGAGTAATAGTGGTCATAAAAGCGATAACAGACAGCTGCAACCTAAGACACTATGGAGTGACAGTATCATGAAAATCGAATAAGAAAAAAAAATATTTTTCCTTACTCCGTTTTCTTTTTTTTCTTATTCGACTCCGCATCAAAGTAAGTAAATTGACAAAGAGTAATGATACTGAGAGTCATTATATTTTTTCCTTACTCCGTTTTCTTTTTTTCTTATTCGACTCCGGTTCAAAGTAAGTAAACTGACAAAGAGTAATGATACTGAGAGTCATTATATACAGAAATGCGCCTTATGACATGCAACGATAGTGCGTTTTATATAAATAAAATGCGAGTAATAAAATGCGAGAGCAGGCAGCTGCAACCTAAGAATCTATGGAATTTCAGCGTCAAGAAAAACTGTAAAAGATTAATGATGCTGAGAGTCGTTACGTATACAATTGGGCCTTATGACATGCACAGGTACACTACTGCACAAACTACCGTTCAAATCCTGTTAATAAGTCCCATTAAAAATACCATTAATAGTCCATTAATAATGGGTGTATTAATGACAATCTTAACAAGGACAGACACCGAAACAATAAAAATTGGTTAAAATGATCATCAAAATACCATTAAATCAAACCCATTCAGTCAATATTAATGTCAGTTATTTAGGCATTAAACTATTCCAAAATACAATTAATGGTCCTTTAATGGCGTTTATAAAATTAATGCTCATTAAAACGTCAATCAAACATTAATTTTAATGTCCATTGATACTAGATTTTTCAGGCCTAGAAAAAAACGACCATTTATAGGACCTTTATTTATGGATTCTTTATGGGTATTAATTTACTGGCCATTTATTCAGAAATTTAACCAACTATAATAGCCATTAAAATCCGGAACACATTCATTTATCAATAGCCATTAAATAAATTCGTGAATTAGTGGTTGGCCATTAATTTAGATAAGAATAATTGCAGCCGTTAAAAAGAGTGTAGGCTTTCAGCCTGTAAATCTGAAGTGTATATGATATATACCGTCTAATATCCTCCCTTGTGTTTAAGACATACTTGACGAACGAAAGAAGTCATGTCCGCATCAAAGCACACTTCAATTTACTAAATTTCAAAATTGTAAAAATCTCTGACAACGCATTAAATTCAGGAATTAAGTTACACTGAAATAATTTACCTCATAGGGTGCTGTTAAATGACACTGGGATCTCAAATTTACCCTGATTTAGCCTGCTTGTTTATTTTCCCAAGCAGATAGGGCATCTTTTCAAATTTTGAGAGCTTAGAAAGTCTATTGACATAGTATTCGTTTCATGTGCTACTGATTTTCAGTCGTGCACTGGACACCCATGGTAGAACCGATTGTGTTGGGGTTCAAAAACACTTTAATTCTTATGGGGTTTTGTGCCCTCTTCCAGAGAAAGGAAAAAACAGAAGAGGTGAAAGTGGGGGACAGCGGAGAGAAAGAAATAAATGAATAAAAGAGCGGAAACTGAAGAAACAACAACATTTGCCCTGCACCCTTAACTGCTGTAAGAACAGCAAGCCTTGCTCAACTGTTTACCAATCTCAGTTGGACGCCCCAATGATGCAAGAAACACAACACCTTCGTCTCACCTGTCCTCTCAAACTATGGTAGTAATCCTCACAGCCCCGATCCCACAAGAGCCCTCATCAGAGACATACACCTGGTTATCTGTCTATCTATCTTCATATACTTACTCTGTCACATCTTGCCGTTACCTCAGATAGGTGGGTAGCTAAAAGTCTTAAAACTAGTTACAATCTGTTAACATAGTTATGTTGAAATGCATTCCTCATAGTCCCAATCTATACCATACAGGCTTTGAACTCTCTGCAGTATTGGCATCTACCTCAGAGGCGGGAAGACTATTTTCTTGGGAAAAAGAAATTTTTATGATATTGTCCGCTGTTAAATTTGATGCCTTCGTTTAAGTTGGACTGGTCACCTGGGTCAAGTGTTAAGCGACCCTGCATCAGAGTGTATCTTATAAAAGAAGGCTAAAGAGGACTGCTCACGACGGGCCTCCAGCATAGGACATTCCAGCTCATCAAGCATATCACCCACACTACTTCTGTTCCACCATGGCCTGCAGGTCCATCGTGCAACTGTCCTCTGGACCTTCTCATCTGTTGAAGCTACGTTTTATCATAGGGGTGGCAAACAGGTGAGGTAAACTAAAATTGAGGTCGAACCAATGATTTGTATGCAACATCCCTTGTCTGCCTAGAACTAGAAGCAGAAGCCAAATTACGCCTTCGTGTCCAACTTGCTTTAGATGTAATCTCAGAAATATGTCGAGCCAAATCGAGATCGTCAGTGATAGCGGTTCCAAGATATTTAGCGGATTGAACCTGTTCAAATGTATGCTGTTAAAATGATTACTCGAATTTAATCTGCTTGTCTTGAAGGTGCCTTGACACCCTCATCGAGTGACAATTGGCAAAATTGAGCTTCATCTGCTCATCGGCTTCCCTTAACACAATTTGTAACTGAATGTTGTAAATATTTGGTGGCATGTTGGTTGTAATATAATATCATTCTAGGGGCAGGGTTGTAACTAATAGCTGGTAGAACTTGTAACTCAGTCCCATTATTTGTACCGTTAAATGTATAAAGGCAATTAAATATGTTTATACTTCACTATCGACCTCCAAACGTGCTAGGATATTCGGGTCATCTTATAAGATATAGCAGTCAGACGCAGTATATATTCCTTTACAAAACAGAGTCAACAGCGAACAAGTAAACAGATGGCCTGATATTATCCCGAAGATCATTAATAAATACCATAAAAGGACAGGTCTAAGTATCGACCCTTGGGGGACACCTGATACAACAAGGACTGGATCGGACGCTTTGATCCCTACTGCACTTAGTTACCGGAACCATCTGAACATGATAGATAGATAGATAGATAGATAGATAGATAGATAGATAGATAGATAGATAGATAGATAGATAGATAGATAGATAGATAGATTCTTAAATCTGGGAAAACCCTTAAAACTTGGTAAACCATCAAAGATCGAAACTTATCACATTTGTTTTCTCCACAAGAACCTCCTCTAGGTGTATCTATACCCGGATTCTGGCAAGAGCAGTGTGCAGAACTCTAGTCTATCCAAGTTGTTATGTAAACCACTTCGATTGGTCAGCTTGTCAGCTAAGAACCAATCAGAGATATTCTATAAAGGGAAATTCAAAATGGCGGCGGTAGAACTTTTATGTAAATATAAAAAGTAAAAATACTTGGATTTTATCTCTAAGAAAGTGATTATTGTACGAAAACATTCTCAATTCTCCGCTACCTTAATCAGGACAATAACAGATACAGGTCGACACGGACAGATAATAATGTCAGCAAAGAATGGAAATAAGTGAAACTAGATAGAGTGTTAATTACAGTCGAATGATTTCTCACCCTGAACTAGCAAACCTTACTACTAGTTGCAAAATGTGAAATAAAGGCACTGCCTTCTGAGCAAACACTCGGTTTCACTCCTTCTTATATAGTGTATAGTGGTGTGTAGAACATCAAACGAGTGCCCTATAATCATTGTGCTGACACTTCTTGGGATAGATGAGGGTAAAAAAAGAACCTTCCACCTCACATAAAACGTCTAGAAGAATGCCTTGATGTCAAGCTCAAATATTACAAAATACAATTTAGCCTACCATAGTGTATCCAGAACTTCCTGACAGACAGGAATCAGCCGAAATATATCAAGGGCAAGTGACTTTTATTTTTGCCTCCGCTGTGTTTGGTGATTCTCAAGGTGCCATGCTCGAACCGGAGTTATTTCATCTGATCATTAATGGCCTTCTACAAAAGTCAACTCAGTAGCTCATCTCTGTTAGTGATGAGGACTAGCCTTTTGTATTACAAGATCTCAAACATGAATCAGACTGCAGATCTAATGCTAGCAGCCCTCGGTATGATCCCCGGCAGCGGTTATAGAATTTCGATCGGTGTACATACATGCACTGGAATCATTTAAAAAGATGACTGCCACAAAGTGGACCGTCCTTCGGAGCTGGATGTTTTGGATGAGAAAGAGTCTCCCTTGACTGCTGCCTAATTTCAAGATGGCATAATCTTGTTGGAGGTTAGTTCGAGACTTCAGGCGACAGCTTAGTCTTCTAAAAATTGAAAATAGAGTTCTGCTTAAGCCGGGGCTAGAGGGCTTAGCCGGTGTTGCACATTTCAGTACTGGCCATGAACAGACTCAATAAAACCGAATCTGCTATTTTCGTTTATTTGGTGTATTCCTTGCTTTCAAAGGATCTAACTTCAGAACTTATTTCTAGAAATATCTTAGTTTGGAAATGCAGTTTATGTTGAGTGGTGTGTAGTATGTTTTTGTCTGTCTGTTTGCCGTTCTGTCTGTCTGAGCCCGCGAAATGATAGTTATGTAACTGGTCTCTATAGAATTACAGCGGCACAGTCACTTGCGGTTAATTCCGTCGTACATTCCGTCATTTAATATCCTTTTTGTGAGTAAAAATAGCTTTTTAAGTGACTGTCATATGAAACAAAATGTCACTTAACTATATGTCCTGCCTACGAAAAGTTATAGCAGTGTTTCGTGAGAACGTACATCCATCTGTCAACATTAAATTTCCATGTTGTGCTTTAAGTCTGATATCTTGCTTACATGTACTATTTGTCAGATTCATTTCAAATTTTCTACATGATATTTCCATAGCATGACTTTTAACATGGGTTGGTAAAAACCCTAGGTCAAGTGCCTGAGTTGGGATAAACTTAAAATGCCTTACTGGTATCACTTGAAACATACAAAGTATAGTAACTGTTCCAGTCACTTGCAGTTTATTCCGTCGTACATTCCGTCACTTAACAGACTTTTCGTAAGTGAGAACAAATAGCTTTTTATGTGACTGCCTCATAACCAAAATGTCACATAACTATCTGTCATGCCTAAAAGTCACATATACAGCGTTTCTCGAGTACGTGTGTCCGCCCACTAAGACTTAACTTGCACGTTTTGCTTTAATTCTTATATCTTGCTAACAACTTGTCCAATTCATAACATATTTGGTATAAGATATCTCTGTAGCATTGCCTTTAACATGGATAAATGAGATATGTGGGTCATATGCCGGATCTGGGCTACAGTAAGTAATTAGGACATAGCCGTATTGGTAATTTCCAGGTTTGGTATGAGTATATGTATTTATTCGTTTTTGTTTCTTAAACGTTGCATTGAAACTTATAAATCCTAAATAGTATTGCTTACAAGCAGATAAAGTATAGTTCCAATTATAATGCACTTGCGTATGTAATCCGACGTCTGACTGGATAACGTCAAAAATTTATGACAGTATATTCTGCGATATACTGTCGGAAACCCGACGTCATCGTGTAACGTCGCTTTTCATTGGCTGGCATTTGGTCTTACGCAGCTCAGAGCCCTATCCGTTTTGTGCAAATTAATACAGTGCATCAGAACGCGTCGCCGTAAAACGAAATTTCCGACCGTAAAACCGCCGATTTACCATCCACAATTCACAATTTTGAATACCGTTATCCCCTAATGTTGTGGCTGCTGCTGCTGAAAGCCTATAAAGGTCACCGACTTTGAATCGTTATTGCAGCGTTTTGCTCTTCGTCGTGTTGATTGCGTTGGAGTTTGACACGTCAAATTTTACTGTACAGCAGATAATGTATAGTTACGGTCACACGACTGCTGCTGCTGCTGACACAGAAGGAAACAGTCACAGTGATAAAGTTTTGCACGGTAGTCATGTTATATATTTATGCCGTCCCTCCCGGTTTTCGACGATCAATTTTTTACCCCTTATGTAACGGATTAAAAAAAAATGCCTTACATGTGATGCGTTAAAATATGCATGTTCACTTCTTTATACCAGTCGCAACCAGTCGATTTTCGGTTCATGCTGTTTTTTTTTTTTTTTTTCTATCAGACTCCATATTTGATCACCTGACATGTCGAAACGCATGACGTCACCACTCGGTTTTCGATGATAGCCAATTAGTGTCATAATTTAAATGGTAAAAAAAGCGGAAAAAACTAAAATTAAGTGATATTATGACAGAACAACTTCTTATCGTTATACAGTGGGTTAACTTATCTCATTCATTAAAAGTGCCCTGTCTTGTTCAAGTTCATATTGAACTACATAATAAATTTCACGCAATTAAATTCATAAGCAGTAACTAAAGTAATTTAAAAATGTTAATACTGCGAATTCACTTTTTTTTTGTCTAACATGTACATTACAGTAGTTACTGACAACAGGGTCAAAGAAAAATTCAGTTCTTTTTTTTTTTAAATTGAATTGGTGCAGTACATGTATGTTAGGTGAGCTCAGCATCCCCTGTCTGAACACTGGGCTGAAATCAAAAAAGTATGTCATGCAGAAATCAAGAGTATTTTATGACAATTTTTAGCAATTTTAGCTCCCATACTTTACTTTTGGGCAAGGATTACCCAGATATGCAAATTGATATCAATTCCGAGGGGTTCCAAATGAGTGTTTTTTTTTTTGCGGGACGGCATTGTCTGATTGTTACTGTAACTCATTTTTGAATGGGTTTCTATGAGCTTTTGGCAGAAACCAATTATTGAAGCAATTAAGTAAGTAAAAAGTGAAAATATTTATATAAAACAGGTTTGAAGCACAATTTGGGTCATTGTTAAAGATTGACAGAGTGAATTTCCGGAAGTTAATATTAGAAAGATTATGACGTCGAAATTCACACCATAATCTCGCGACCGCTTATGTCGTCGATAACCGAGTGTAGTCGAAAACATTTGATCCCTATCTTTTTTGTTATTATGGGTTGAGATGTGATATTACTTTACAGCCGACCAAGTACAGTAACAATGATTTGACCCATGCTGACAAGTTCACACACTTTGAACAATGATTGAGATCATGTTATACGTTTTATAGTTGCATATCAAAAACCTATGGTTAGGTTTGATACATGGGCATGCTCTGGGTGCAGAAATGATACTGCTATCAGCAGATCAAGACCATAAACTTAGAAATTGATTAAAATCAAGGTGATAAGCTTAGAAATTGTGCTCTGAAATACATGATGACATCTGCCTCAGCCCCTCGGGTACTTTTCCCCAGTTTATATTGACTTTTCATGCACATAACAGCATTGGAAAGAAGTGCGACAGTTAATAGTGTGGCTGCTAATTCTACCGCTATTTTTTATGTTCCAGCTAAAACGAGAAGTTTAAAGACAGGGAATATGATGAATACAACTTAAAAATTTGTTAGCTAAGTTTTGAGTATGCCTTAGGAGTTTAACCAAATGGCAGTAGTATTTGATCACCATTGATATTATGGTTCTAATTTGAATCGTTAAGAGTTAATCATGGTTACAAAAGACACATTACGCATTTTGTGTTGTTATTATTGCGATAATGCTCTTTTTATTCTGCTGACCAGAAAGCAGCAGACCTTTCCTTAGGATTCTTTTTAAAGAAGCAGACTTGTCTTTTAGATACAATGGCTTTCGGTCTTGAATATCGGGTCACAATAGGATGGGCTATTTCATATACCATACAACAAGAGTCTTGGGATAACAGGATAACACTATGCGAGATTTCATGGATCTTTCATGAGTATGGATTCGATATATGCTTTTACCTGGCAAATCGGTACCAAGGCTAAGCCGAGGTCATGACACGACCAGTCGGACATTCCGAGGGATTAAAACGACTTTAAAGACAGGGAATATCAGAGTGACTTCATGATGTCCTTTTCTGCTGAAAATCAGACTGAAATCATTGAATATTTTAGCCCCACTTCTAGATACTTGGATGATTTATTAAATATTGATGAAACCTATTTCGATGGTTAAGTCAGTAAAATTTATCACCAAGAACTTCAGTTTAATAAAGCAAATTCTTCTGATACCGAGGCCCCGTTCTTGGATGTACATCTATCTATTGTAGACGGGTTTGTTTCGTGCAGAATTTATGACAAACGCGATGATTTTGATTTTGAGATTGTAAATTTTCCTTTTTTGGATGGTGATGTTCCTCGTGCGCCATCCTATGGCGTCTATATTTCGCAATTAATTCGATTTGCCAGAGTGTGTAGTAATGTAACTGACTTCAACCCTCGTAATAAATAGTAAACGGCTAATCTTCTTAATCAGGGTTATCGGTACCATAAACTACACAAACCCTTTTCAAAGTTTTATAGACGTCACTCTTATTTAATTTCAAAATTCAATATTGGACTTAAATCTCTTCTGCAACAAGGTCTATCGGAGCCCGAATTTTATGGTGACTTAGTATATATATTCAGAAAAATATATAACCGCAATGACTTCAGCACCCAATTTCGTAAAATCACTCTTCGATATAAAAAGATTGGGTACAGCATAAATGTGATACGACAGTCTGCATGCATGGTGACAGTCTGCATGCATGGTAATTAACTCAATCACGTTAGACAACTTTGCTTCCCTCTTTTATTGCACGCTGGTGGGTCAGGCCGCAGATTCTATGACGGTTCCAGTGTAAAGGCTTATTAAGAGTTAGAGAGATCTAATTCAAGGTAACGTTGGCTGGTGTCTGATGCTCTATCTCTGGTCGGGCCCATCGGAGTCTAACTGTTGTTTTCATTTTGCTCCAGCATAGCAGTGGTGTCTTAATGTCGAGTCCTCACCGTTGTTTCATCTCTGTGGTTGTTTGATTATTTGTGTTCACGGAGATGTTGCACTGATGAGTTAGGAGGCCTTCATGCGGACAGAACAAATTATTTGTCTAAATCGCGATGGAAATAAGGGCGAGGATTGTGGCCACGTAAAATCGATTTAAGCCCCCCCCCTCCCCCCCCAGTTTAATTTGTTTTCGCTGACCGTTCAAATGCGTTCTTCTGTTGCGATTTATTTTTGTTATGGTTTGTCTTTTGGGTGTTTTTGTCGCTTGTGTTATTTTATTTTGGATAGCCTATTGGCCATTTTGTGGGAAAGTAACTGTCCTTTTGGCTTTCCGCTGTTGGTGTTTCCATTATGTCTGTTGTTGCATGTTTGTGTTTCTTTCCCTTTGATGACTCTTAACGGAGCTGTGGGTTGATTGTATCGATTCCTAATCATTGCTTCCACTTCTATTTTTTATTAAAAGTAGAAATAAAACAAAGATCAGGAATCGATACAATTAACTTACTCCACCCATCAAAGACACCAAAGGGAAAGAAACACAAACATAAGTGACCAGACCATAATGGAAACCTAAACAAAAGAAGGCCATAAGGACAGTTACTTTCCCACAAAATGGCCAAATGGCCATCCAAAATAAAAAGACACAAGTGATACACACAGTAAGTAACAAACAACAACATAAATAAACCGCCAAAGAAGAACCGTCTTGGAACGGTCAGTGGAAAGAATTCCACTGGGGGGGCTTAAATCGATTTCACATGACCATAATCCTCGCCCTTACTTACCTCTGTCGCGGTATACACTAATTTTTTAGTCCGCATGAAGGCTTCCTAACTCATCAGTGTAACATCTCCGAGAACATACAAATAAAAAAAAACTACAAAGATGAAACAAGATTGAGGATCGACAGCATACAACAACAGAATTGCTTGAGCAAAAGAAAACCAACAGTTAGACTCCGAGGCGCCCGATAAATCTATTTATTTAAAATAGTGTGTTTCTTGTACATCACACCGCTTTCTTTACGTATTGATATTCGGTGAATGGTGTCAAATGTTTGCACGTAAGGTCAGCAAGTCGGTGAAAAGAAGATCCCTCTAAACCCCACTTTATATAGAGAAAAGTAGGGGCTTATGGGGTCAATCAACATTTTCCTTATTTTTGTGCAAACATAGATTGCGTGTACTTATTAGGCGGAGGTTCTAACGAGCACTTACAATCTATATTTGGATTAGCAATAAGAAAAATATCAATCATTTTTATATTGAAAATGTTAGTTCTAGCATTATAGCGCACGGTTGTGTTATAGTAATGAGTTGCATTGGTAAGGCGAACCCGTATGTCTTCATCAAAGGAACAAGTCCGTGGAGTGAACACCCCTTAAACCCCACTTTATATCGAGAAAATTGAGGATTATGGGTTACACATATTTTACATTATGTCTGCTCGAAGACATAGATTTTGGGTACTCGTTAGAACGTTTTCAGTACAAATAAGAAACAGGTCACGGATTGTTATCAGAAAAGACGTCATTCATAAGATGCGAAGAAATGCGCTATGTCACATGGGTATGTTATCGTAATTTTAGCCAACCTCGGTAGCTCAGTCAGATGCGCGTCAGTGGGGATGACCTAAATATATAGTTTTGATCTTCTTTGAAATAAAGAAATGTTCTGTGTACTCACTAGAATCGCCCCATAGGGTCTATTTTTATGAATACAAAGAACGTTGTTTTATAATCACCTTATTAGAGAACAAAGAATGGTGTGTGTACTCATTATCGCCTCATTGAGGCGATTCTTATTGTACAAACAACATTCCTTTTTTTCATGATAAAATCCGAAATATATTAATATCTGGAACTATTTAAGGAGGGAATTCTCTTGTGATGCCAGAACGTGTTCGGAATATCCAGTAAATGAACCAAACGTGTTCGAGTATTAAAGTTCAACTGTACATAGTATTGTATAAAATATCATTCTGTTATCCATGTTTTATTTCAGGTGTTACAATAGAAATTCAACTGAAAGTCAGCAGGTAATCATTACAATACTTTGTGTTTACCCTCTGTACTGATGATGAAAAAACTTTCAAACATCATGTGAACATGTTTATGAAATGAACACCCCTTAACCCCCACTTTCTATGGAGAAAATCGGGGCTTACGGCGGTTATTTCTGCTCCAAGACACAGGTAGGATGCCTTCATACGAACTGAACAAATTGTTTTTCTAAACCGCGACAGAACCGGCGGCGAGGATTATGGCCATGTATAATCGATTAAACCACTAACCCCTCCCCTCCCACCCGTGAAATACGTTTTACTGACCATTCCAAGGCGTATCTTCTGCCGAGGTTTATTTTTGTGTTAGTTTTGTCTTTGCATGTATGTATTGTGCTTATATCTTTTTTAAATTTTGGATAGACGTTTGAACATTTTATAGGAAATTAACTGTCCTTTTGGCTTTCTGCTTGTGGTGTTTTCATTAGGGTCTAGTTATTTCATGTTCGTGTTTCTTTCTCGTTGTGTCTCTGGTAGTTGTATCGATTCCTGATCATTGCCTTCAATTCTGTTGCCCCGTTGGCATATCAATGTATATTACATGTAAATAAAGCGATTTCAGAACCTACAAAAAAAAAACACATAAAATACTAGAAAATGTGCAAATGAGGCAGATACCACGGGCCAGTGCTATCACCTCTACCGGAAATGTCTATTGCATCTATATACTGTCCATTGATAAAATTGTAACAATTATTTCAGAATATCATATCAGGCCCAAAAACATACTCATGGGGTGCAACGTATTTTATTTATGGTCATATATATGTCAAAAATATATCGTTTTTGGTCAAAAAAGGCGTCGTTTCACGTTCGGCGATAGAAAAATTGAGGAAAATCCCGCAAAGTAATTATGTTTGCTTGCTCTGAAATATGATGTCATCTGGCGCAGGATGTGGAGAAATTATGCAGTGTTCAAGGAAACATTGCAGTTTCTGCTGATCTTTCCGCAAACTTTAGTGAAGCTCGATCACCTGCGAAGCTCGAATCGACGGATAAATCGGAACAGATTTTGACCTGCATAGCATCAGCTAAACAGCGAAAATGGGATTATTTTGGATATATTTTCAGGGTCTACATCACTAAAACAATAAACCACAGATTCTGGTTCTATTTTTAATCTCTGAAAATCCCTCCATCCCGAGGATTCAAGGTATAAGCCATTAAATGTTGTTTTTGGTCAACTATACGACACATATGTTGCTTACTGGTCAAAACGAAATTGCAATCAACTCACATTCGATTCAGAATAAAGATTTCTATTAAAGCTGAGATAGAACCATATAAAAGTTTTGTCTATTCGCCCCCGAGCCGTGGGGGCTCGGATGGTGGTTTGGGCTACCTGAATATATCTGACGCGTTACGAATGTGCATGTGCGTGCCGAATAGCACCTTTTTCTAGCCCAGAAATAAGGCTACACAGCAAGAAAATATTTTGAAAGCCGCAGAACTTCTTAATTTACTCTTTTTGTCGTGGAGATGGGGGTACGAAAATAGACCCTGTCCCCGCCCATCGGGGCTTGAAGAAATATATGGGCTGCACGTTACTTCCACGCCGAGCTGAATCCGACCAACACACGAGTACTGGTAAACCGCTTAGAGGATCTAAGCCTGCCCAGGCAAAGCGGTGCGCACGAGTCGGACCGTCCATGCTTATAAACCCTATTGGTTTCATTTGGCGACAGGGCATGAGATGTCATTTCATCTCAATGTCGGGTATAAGTCTATCAAACTTGGAAGCAACGTCTCTGAAATGACCTTTACTGCGTTGACGGGGACGTTAAACAAACAAAAAACAAACGAAAATAGCTATTTACAGGATTAAGGTTCATTCAGCAAGTATTTTGGAAACACTTCTGAAGCAGTCAAAATGTCCTGGCATTCATGATAACAAAAACTACCCCTGTAAAGCCCACTGATACAGTGAAACTGGAGCTTTCACTTGTGAGTGCGCATTAATTTTCTTATTTCAGCTCCGAAACCTAGACTATACGGATATATGGCCCAAATAGCTATTTCCGTTGTTCATTTGGTCTACATTTCGGAAACTGAGTGATGAAATAAACAAATGAACAAACCAGTGCTTTATCCCTTGGCCAGAATGGGCAAAACATTATATTCATTCATGGTTCGTGTGTTCTTCACCATGTATTTTTGTACTTTATATATGCGCGAAGTTGCATGACTTTATATATGCGCGGAGTTGCATGATTTTCTCGATGCAGCTCTGACGGAGTTACATAGCTCCGATGGAGCTGTCAGTTCATCGTGAATGATGTTTTTATACCCGCTTTTACGAAGAAAAATAGGGTATATTGTTTGCGTACCCGAGTTGAGTGGTCGTCAGTCCGCCTGTCTGTCTGTCTGATTGTCCGTCTGTCCGTCCGTGCGTCCGCCCGTCCGTCCGTCCGCCACGTTTCTTGTAAATGGATCTCATCTGCAACCATTGAAGTTACACTTTTGAAACTTTGCATGTGGATAGTACATGGTATGTAGATGGCAGTCGGCTACAGTTTTGTGACCTTGACCTCAACATGACCCCAAGGTCAAAGTTAAAAAGGATGATTTGCCATATCTCCTAAACTATAGGAGTTACACTTCTGAAACGTTGCTTATGTGATGGTCCTTGAAATATAGAATATGTTGTGCTACTTTTGGTATGACCTCAACCTCAACATGACCCCAAGGTCAAAGGTCAAAAAGTATATTTTGCCATATCTTCTGAACTATTGGAGTTACACTTCTGAAACTTTGGTTACTGGATGGCCCGTGGAATATAGAATAAATTTCGATACTTTTGTTATGACTTTGACCTCAACATGACCCCAAGGTCAAAGTTAAAAAAGTATGACTGTTACGAGATGGAATAGGAAACCTCTCTGGTGCTTATGCACATCTAAATTATTTTAGTAGATATATGGTAGGGCGGTGCGAGTGAAATATTTTAGGTGAAATATGGTACGCAAACTGTGCGGCTCCATGAACAAGTCATGCACATATCATACGATGTATGCATGAGTGGTTTATAGAGAGCTGTTTTTACAATACAGGGGGCCGCTAAAAGGCCGAGTCCTATAGAATTTGCCTAAAAATCGCCAACCGCCAAATTGTGCCATATATGATTTTTATTCCCGTCACGTGTTGTGTGGGTGTTCGTTTTGACAGGAGTCATGTCATTGATTATAGGGTCGTTTCATCAATTTTTCCTATGGGAAATATACTATTTGAACGCAAATCCATTATCTACTCGATTTTTGCTATCTGGCTTTGTTTGTGGCCGGTATCTCCACCTCGCCACGAATTGAGCAAGGTAATACGAGTAGGCATGATTTTCTGGTAGTATTCATAGATATATAAACCCTGAAAAAAGCGGACACTTTAGCAGCAGGTCAAGTTGTAAGAGTGAACATAACATTGTGACGGGGAAATAGAAAATATATTGAAAGGTATGTTAAATCTATGTTTAGTATTATTTTTGTATGAACATGCTTGTAGGTTTTGGAGGGGTTTACTTCTAGTATACCCCAACTTTCTGAAGCCTATTCTGAATTCACTGTTGAGGCCTGTAGTGATTAGGCTACTAGCTTTGCCAGCTAGACGTCGCAGGATCGATCCCAGGCTTCTCCAGTAGTAGAATGAGTCTTTCTAAGTGAGGTCCTGTCTCATGCTGACCTTAGATGTTGGTGAGACGTAAAGTTTGGACACCCGCTCATTCTAGATTCATTTAGGCTTTTAGACCCCTTTTGTAGAATGTAATTAATAACGCCGGGTCACTTGTTTGATCCATGACTTTTGACTAGCTGTGGTTAGAAAACCGTGGTTCCGTCCCAATATGATATTAGGTGTAGAGGGGACGTAAACTTAAGACGGGTTTAACCATATCTTCATCATCAGGGCAAACTCTTACAAGAGCCTGTTGGGTTATCCGTGATGATGAACCGTAATGAATTTTATTTTACAAGCATGTTCACGTTGATTAGAAATAATTTTGTTCAAGAAGAATTACGAGTTCATTTTGTAATGATGCCGTTTTTGTCTGATAACTCAGTTTGTGCATGTATGTACATATAAAGAACGTGATGATGATAAGTGGGAGTATTTGGTCGCCACACGTCATAACGGCCTGAGCGGCGGGGATGACGTCAGCTGCGTCATCGGCGTCGCGAGGACTGTTGTGACGGGGTGCCTACCAAATAGAGAGAATTTACGGCAAACAGTGTTGGCCCATATGAGACACCAACAAATGTTGTAGATTATAGATGAAAATCTTCTGTTGTAGTTTCTATCTGTTATTAATGTATTGAATTTGTGAATAGCTATATTTGTGAGCCGTGTCGCGGAGAAGGATATGAAATAGAGATTGTTATGTTTCCTGTAATTGGCGGCTGACCAGGTAGCGCAAAGGCGTGGTCTGTTCAATTGCCTCTTACTTGTGATAATGTAGTGAGCACAAATTTGATGAGTATTATGCTCAGTAGTAGTGAGCATTAATTGATTTCTGTAGTGCTCAGTAAGGAAACATGAACTTTGAGTATTATTGTGTCAAGCGCTGGGTGCTGATAATTTGATGCACAGTCAAGTTGAGTTCTGCTGTACGGTTATTTGTCGCATGCACTAATCAGCCTGTATGTCTGGTCGGCGCATGCGCAATAACGGTATATGCATGAACATATTCTTACTTCTCCGGGAGGGGGATCATGATATAGCATGTATGTTTTGTGACTCGTTTCTAGTCCCGTTATCGTAATTTGCAGGCATAACAATGTGTGACCTGCTGCTCCCTGCTTCATAGCAGCAGGTACTGGTACGACGCTAGGCGTTAGGGTCCAGCAAGGGCGGACAGACCGCCGTAATCAGCGCCTACCAGGGTAGAAGCAGAATATAAATCATTGTTCGTTGTAAACAAATGTGAGACATGGAAGAGGTCAACTTACCTGCAGGTTATTTGGACGATCACTAAACATCTGATCAGCAAACGTGATCGCTAAACCTAGGATTATCAACTATGTTGATAGACTAGTTTTACTAGTTCGCGAGAGGAAGTGTCACGCGAGTGGGGGATTCACCCTAAGTTATAAACTGGCCAGTCGCGTCTTGTGTTGTTTCTTTTTTTTGTTTTTGTTGTTGTTTTTGTTGTTTGCTTCTGTAGGTATTCACGTCACCCGTTCCGAGCACAGAACAGTGTTTTGCCTTCGGAGCGGACGTCGTGAGTTGGCTACAGAAGCAACAAATTGTGATGTTTTGTGTTAGTGAGTGTTGTATGTAGATACTGTAAATAATTCATGTCATTCATTTAACATCTTTCTTGTGCCTTACCCCACAGCTGCCCGTACACCTGTCAGAGATCACGCTCGGTTGTCTTGTCAGCATGGGGGTTTGCGGGACGCCGTAAACCCACATGTGACATTTGGTGTCAGAAGTGGGATAAGGCACAAGAAAGATGTTAAATGAATGACATGAATTATTTACAGTATCTACAAGATCACAGACTGGCAGGACCATCATGAAAAGGCTTTCCAGACCCTGAAGAATAGACTCACGTCTAGTCCTATTCTTCGTCTTCCTATCTTTCATGATGGGAATCCGTTCATACTCCGGACGGACGCTTCTGATGTTGGTATAGGAGCCGTTTTGCTCCAAGAATTTGAAGGGGAAGGACGACTTCCCATTGCTTATGCCAGCAAGAAACTTTTGCCTCGTGAGAAAAACTATTCTGTAATAGAGAAGGAATGTTTGGCTATTATCTGGGGTGTTGAGAAATTTCGCAAGTATCTTTACGGAGTAGAATTCCTGCTTGAGACAGACCACAAGCCCTTGTCTTATATGCAAACAGCAAAAGTTCTCAATCCTCGAATTATGCGTTGGGCAATGAAACTACAGCCGTATGGATTTCGGATTGTTGCAATTCGGGGCCAAGAAAATTTGGGGGTAGACTACCTTAGTAGGTAATTCTTCGCACGGTTGTTGTGTAAATAGCTGTCTTGTTTAGATAGGTTCATCCTATTCCATCTCTATACACAAAGAAAAAAACATTTCTGATTGTTTTTTCTCCAAAAGGGGAAACCTTTGTTACGAGATGGAATAGGAAACCTCTCTGGTGCTTATGCACATCTAAATTATTTTAGTAGATATATGGTAGGGCGGTGCGAGTGAAATATTTTAGGTGAAATATGGTACGCAAACTGTGCGGCTCCATGAACAAGTCATGCACATATCATACGATGTATGCATGAGTGGTTTATAGAGAGCTGTTTTTACAATACAGGGGGCCGCTAAAAGGCCGAGTCCTATAGAATTTGCCTAAAAATCGCCAACCGCCAAATTGTGCCATATATGATTTTTATTCCCGTCACGTGTTGTGTGGGTGTTCGTTTTGACAGGAGTCATGTCATTGATTATAGGGTCGTTTCATCAATTTTTCCTATGGGAAATATACTATTTGAACGCAAATCCATTATCTACTCGATTTTTGCTATCTGGCTTTGTTTGTGGCCGGTATCTCCACCTCGCCACGAATTGAGCAAGGTAATACGAGTAGGCATGATTTTCTGGTAGTATTCATAGATATATAAACCCTGAAAAAAGCGGACACTTTAGCAGCAGGTCAAGTTGTAAGAGTGAACATAACATTGTGACGGGGAAATAGAAAGTATATTGAAAGGTATGTTAAATCTATGTTTAGTATTATTTTTGTATGAACATGCTTGTAGGTTTTGGAGGGGTTTACTTCTAGTATACCCCAACTTTCTGAAGTCTATTCTGAATTCACTGTTGAGGCCTGTAGTGATTAGGCTACTAGCTTTGCCAGCTAGACGTCGCAGGATCGATCCCAGGCTTCTCCAGTAGTAGAATGAGTCTTTCTAAGTGAGGTCCTGTCTCATGCTGACCTTAGATGTTGGTGAGACGTAAAGTTTGGACACCCGCTCATTCTAGATTCATTTAGGCTTTTAGACCCCTTTTGTAGAATGTAATTAATAACGCCGGGTCACTTGTTTGATCCATGACTTTTGACTAGCTGTGGTTAGAAAACCGTGGTTCCGTCCCAATATGATATTAGGTGTAGAGGGGACGTAAACTTAAGACGGGTTTAACCATATCTTCATCATCAGGGCAAACTCTTACAAGAGCCTGTTGGGTTATCCGTGATGATGAACCGTAATGAATTTTATTTTACAAGCATGTTCGCGTTGATTAGAAATAATTTTGTTCAAGAAGAATTACGAGTTCATTTTGTAATGATGCCGTTTTTGTCTGATAACTCAGTTTGTGCATGTATGTACATATAAAGAACGTGATGATGATAAGTGGGAGTATTTGGTCGCCACACGTCATAACGGCCTGAGCGGCGGGGATGACGTCAGCTGCGTCATCGGCGTCGCGAGGACTGTTGTGACGGGGTGCCTACCAAATAGAGAGAATTTACGGCAAACAGTGTTGGCCCATATGAGACACCAACAAATGTTGTAGATTATAGATGAAAATCTTCTGTTGTAGTTTCTATCTGTTATTAATGTATTGAATTTGTGAATAGCTATATTTGTGAGCCGTGTCGCGGAGAAGGATATGAAATAGAGATTGTTATGTTTCCTGTAATTGGCGGCTGACCAGGTAGCGCAAAGGCGTGGTCTGTTCAATTGCCTCTTACTTGTGATAATGTAGTGAGCACAAATTTGATGAGTATTATGCTCAGTAGTAGTGAGCATTAATTGATTTCTGTAGTGCTCAGTAAGGAAACATGAACTTTGAGTATTATTGTGTCAAGCGCTGGGTGCTGATAATTTGATGCACAGTCAAGTTGAGTTCTGCTGTACGGTTATTTGTCGCATGCACTAATCAGCCTTTATGTCTGGTCGGCGCATGCGCAATAACGGTATATGCATGAACATATTCTTACTTCTCCGGGAGGGGGATCATGATATAGCATGTATGTTTTGTGACTCGTTTCTAGTCCCGTTATCGTAATTTGCAGGCATAACAATGTGTGACCTGCTGCTCCCTGCTTCATAGCAGCAGGTACTGGTACGACGCTAGGCGTTAGGGTCCAGCAAGGGCGGACAGACCGCCGTAATCAGCGCCTACCAGGGTAGAAGCAGAATATAAATCATTGTTCGTTGTAAACAAATGTGAGACATGGAAGAGGTCAACTTACCTGCAGGTTATTTGGACGATCACTAAACGTCTGATCAGCAAACGTGATCGCTAAACCTAGGATTATCAACTATGTTGATAGACTAGTTTTACTAGTTCGCGAGAGGAAGTGTCACGCGAGTGGGGGATTCACCCTAAGTTATAAACTGGCCAGTCGCGTCTTGTGTTGTTTCTTTTTTTTTGTTTTTGTTGTTGTTTTTGTTGTTTGCTTCTGTAGGTATTCACGTCACCCGTTCCGAGCACAGAACAGTGTTTTGCCTTCGGAGCGGACGTCGTGAGTTGGCTACAGAAGCAACAAATTGTGATGTTTTGTGTTAGTGAGTGTTGTATGTAGATACTGTAAATAATTCATGTCATTCATTTAACATCTTTCTTGTGCCTTACCCCACAGCTGCCCGTACACCTGTCAGAGATCACGCTCGGTTGTCTTGTCAGCATGGGGGTTTGCGGGACGCCGTAAACCCACATGTGACAATGACTTTGCCAAATCTTCTAAACTATTTGAGTTACACTTCTGAAACTTAGTTATTGGATGTCTGTTGGAATATAGAATAAATTGGGATACCTCAACATAACCCCAAGGTCAGAGGTCAAAAACGCATGACCTTGCCATATCTTCTAAACTATAAGAGTTACACTTCTGAAGCTTTGTTTATCAGTTAGAATGTTCTTTGCATCTTTTTTAACTTACATGTAGTTTTGACTAGCTAATACATAGTCATTAGTGTTATTGATAGAAAAAGCGTGTATTTGCGATGGTATACCATCGGCTCTGATCTAGTATTTAGTTATTTTTATTCTCTCGCTGTTATTAGCGGAGCCTGAATAGTTGACTTCAGGCAATTTCACTTCCTGGCAACGCCAGTCCGATTTACGCGCATGCTCATTTTGTGTAGGGCAAAAGGTCGGGTGTTACGTTGCAATTTTACTAGAAAATGAATCATTACGCGAAAAACATCGCCAAAACACAAAAAAATGCTACAATAAATTAAAGTGTTGTGATTTACTGTAGTGGAAAACGATGACTCGTATATACCGGATGTGTCACCAAAATCAAGCAATTCTGATACAACTGATGACAACGCAAAATGGTCAATTGTTCAGTTTGGTTCTGTTAAAGTGTATCTAATTTAGTGTCTGAACCGTCCTTGTTGGGTTTATAAACTGTGTGTCCTTCGGATCATGACATTAATTGGACCCCCCCCCCCCACTCTTGCTGGGAGAGATACACCTTGTGCAGGCTCAAAACAGAGACACATCAAGACAGCTACTGCTATAAATTCAAAGAGTTTTCAGTAAGCTTTAGTTGCCGCAACCAGAGGGTATAGTGCACACATGCATTTAAAGCCCAATTGTGAGTGCACATGTAGTACTAACCGAAGTGGGGGAGAGAGAGAGCCGGGAGATTTCCATAATATGCACATGACTGGTCTGAATTTGGGATGTGAATCCATATCGATGAGTTGCGCATAGGGAAATCCATCTCAAGAAAACTACAGAGAATGAGGCGTGCTAAGTTCTTCGCAAGTATCTTGCCCAGCTTATAAATCTTAAAAAGGATTAACTTTTGCATAAAGAATAAGCTGTGGCAGGCAGAATATCTCACAGCACCATATGACAGGGATAGGTGAGAAAAAGGTTCGGCATAGGTGAAAAGAATGTTATATAGGTGATTTTGGAGACGTTGCTTCCAATTTTGTGGGACTTTTACCCGACATTGAGATGAAATGACATCTAAAGTTCTGCTGCCCATTGAAACCAATAGCATTTATAAGCATGGACGGTCATCTCACTGCTCTGCCTGTGCAGGCTTAGATCCTCTAAGCGGTTTACCATCATTACTCGTGTGGGTTCGGTTTCAGCTTTGCCTGGAAGCATCATGCAGTCCATCTATTTTTTCAAGACCCGATCCGCGGGGGCCTCGAGGGCGGTTGGCTTAACTAGATTTATTATGCGGGGGTCGAGTGGGTGGGGAATTTCATTGGAGTTTTAAATCTTCACACAGTTACCTACCCGAGATAAAATGGACCATGCAGACTTTGTTGCGTTCATCAAATAGCTGCGACGGAGTTCCTAATATATTTCTGGCTAGCTCTATAGAGCATCATAGCTTATACAGCAATTATTTAAGACACACACACATTTTCTTTTGTTTATTTGATTTTTGGTTTAACGTCCCTGTCAACTCAGTATAGGTCATTTTGGAGACGTTGCTTCCAATTTTGTGGGACTTTTACCCGACATTGAGATGAAATATCATCACACGTCCAGCCGCCCATTGAAACCAATAGGGTTTACATGCATGGACGGTCCAACTCGCATCACTTTTCCTGGGCATGCTCAGAACCTCTAAGCAGTTTACCAGTACTCACGTACGGTTGGTTTGAGCTCTGCGCGGAAGCATCATGCAGTCCATCAATTCCTTCAAGCTCCGATGGGCGGGGGCGGAACACAAACAAATACATAAATCTTAAAGAAATGAAGTTGGAAGAAAGAACATGCGACCCCTCGCTTTCAAGGCAAGTGCTAATTTTAGAAGAGTAAATATACTTTGCATCCCCGCCCTGTTAAGTAGAAGTAAAACAAAGATCAGGAATTGATACAATTAACTTACTCCACCCATAAAAGACACCAAAGGGAAAGAAATACAAACATTAAGCGACCAGACCATAATGGAAACCTAAACAAAGGAAGGCCATAAGGACAGTTACTTTCCCACAAAATGGCCATATGGCCATCCAAAATTAAAAGACACAAGTGATACACACAGTAAGTAACAAACAACAACATAAATAAATCGCCACAGAAGAGCCGCCTTGGAACGGTCAGTGGAAGATTTCCACTGGGGGGCTTAAATCGATTTTACGTGGCCACAATCCTCGCCCTTACTTCCGTCGCGATTTAGACAAACAATTTGTTCAGTCCGCATGAAGGCCTCCTAACTCATCAGTGCAACATCTCCGTGAACACAAAAATCAAAGAACCACAGAGGTGAGACAACGGTGAGGACTCGACAGCAAGAAACCGATGAAATGCTGGAGCAAAAGAAAACCAACAGTTAGACTCCGATGAGCCCGACCAGAGACAGAGCATCAGGCACCAACCAACATTATCTCTCTAATTCTCAATAAGCTTTTACGTTGGAGCCGTCATAGAATCTGAGGCCTGACCCACCGGCGTGCAATTAAAGAGGGAAGCAAAGTTGCCAACCGTGATTGGGTTAACTACCATGCATGCAGTCTGTCGTATAATATCCATGTTGTACCCCATTAGGTCTCTCATCGCCGTAGGTTCGAGCCTCGCTCGGGCCACGAGTGAGACGCCAAGTTCTGCAACGGAAGGTCAGGTGGTTTTTCTCCGGGTACTCCGGTTTTCGCCAACCTCTGATTAACGATCGGCTCGATATGAGTGAAATAATCTTGAAAGGGCCGTAAAACCCAAACCAAAAAAAAAAAAAAAAAAAAAAAAAAAAAACATGTTGTACCCAATCTTTTTATATCGAAGAATGATTTTACGAAATTGGGTGCTGAAGTCATTGCGGTTATATATTTTTCTGAATTTATATACTAAGTCACCATAAAATTCGGGTTCCGATAGACCTTGTTGCAGAAGAGATGAATTTTGAAATTAAATCAGAATGGCGTCTATAAAATTTTGAAAAGGCTTTGCGTAGTTTATGGTACCAATAACCCTGATTAAGGAGTTTAGCCGTTAATAATTTATTACGAGTGTTGAAGTCAGTTACATGACTACACACTCTAGGCAATCGAATTAATTGCGAAATATAATCGCCATAGGATGGCGCACGAGGAACATCACCATCCAAAAAAGGAAAATTTACAATCTCAAAATCAAAGTCATCGCGTTTATCATAAATTTTGCACGAAACAAATCCATCAACAATAGATAGATGTAAATCCAAAAACG
The DNA here is from genome assembly GCA_963580285.1 of Lucinisca nassula. NCBI lineage: Eukaryota > Metazoa > Mollusca > Bivalvia > Lucinida > Lucinidae > Lucinisca > Lucinisca nassula. Next base: position 14,388,494 of record OY757010.1, read on the forward strand.
GGGCCTCGGTATCAGAAGAATTTGCTTTATTTAACTGAAGTTCTAGGGGGTAAATCTGACTGATCAAACCATCAAAATAGGTATTATCAATATTTAATAAATCATCTAAATATCTAGAAGTAGAGCTAAAAGCTTCAATAATTTCAGATTGGTTATCAATGGAAAGCGACAAAATGAAGTTGTTTTTTTTTTTTTTGGGGGGGGGGGTTTGATTTTACGGCCCTTTCAAGATTATTTCACTCATATCGAGCCGATCGTTAATCAGAGGTGGGCGAAAACCGGAGTACCCGGAGAAAAACCACCTGACCTTCCGTTGCAGAACTTGGCGTCTCACATATGACCCGAACGAGGCTCGAACCACAGCGGTGAGAGACCTAATGATCAAGAGTCAGCGCTCTTAACCACTAGGCCACGGAGGCCCGTGACAAAATGAAGTCTCTTTCATAACAATACAAGAACAGATCAGCCACAAGAGGTGCGCAATAAGTACCCATCGGAATACCCACACTTTGTCTAAATAACTTAGTACCGAATCTAATATAAATATTGTCAAGTAGAAATGTGATGGCATCACATACTTTCTGACATGACCAAAGTGTATAATTCTTATGCTCTTTAGAAGTGAAAAATGCATTTCTGACATAACATGCAAGATATAGAGAATCTTCTCTGTGAAAAGCCCATTCAATTAAATCATTAAGCTTTTCTTTTATAAGATTATGAGGAAGTGTAGTGTAAAGAGTTGAAAAATCGTAGGTAGACAGACTAGAAGCACGAAAATGTCTAGATTTCAATTTATTTAAAACCTCATTCGAATTTTTTATAGACCAAAACAGATTTCTTCCTGATCTTTCAAAGACTTTATCACAATATTTAATTACATGCGTTTTAATAGCAGTAAGACAGGAAGTTAATAGTTAAGAAAGTTCAGTGGTAGTGCAAGAGCTAGAATTTGCAATAAACAGTGCTTTGTAAGGTTTTTTATGAAGTTTTGGTAACCAGTATAGCGTAGGAAGCTTGTCTTGGCCTTCGGTTACACACACAGCAAACTTGGTGGCTGAAAGACAAAAATGTTTATCTACTATAGCTCTCTCTTCAGCTTAAGGCTGAAGTTCATAGGCCTTAGTACCACCAAGCTCCTGCTTAAGCGTGTTAACATAGTGGAGCTGTCACACAACGACGACGTTGTTAGCGGCCTTGTCTGCAGGGGCCAAAACAAACTTCTTATGATATTCTTGAATACCTAGTTTAAGATGACGTAAAGACGTCTTGGACTTCTATGTCTGGAAACTTCTAAAATTAGCACAGTTAAGATGGACAGGCCATATTACCAGAATGCTTGAGGAACGTTTGCCAAAGCAAATTCTCTATGGGGAACTAGAAATGGGCAAACGTTCCCAAGGCTGTCAGAGGAAGCGCTACAAGGACACCCTCAAAGCTACCCTCAGGGAATTCAACATTCCAACAGAGTCGCGGGAACAAATTGTACAGAACAGAGCAAAGCGGCGAGTTCTCATCAAAAGGGGTGCCAATGAATCAGAATCAGTGAGGCTGAGCAGAAACCCTTTCTAGAACATATTCTATGTCTGGAATCCTGTCTTACCACTTAATCTTTAAGAGTTTTCTATGACAGCTAGTATGTAAGTGATTCAGTCTATTCGCATGTCGTTGGTAAACTGTCCATATTTCACATGCATACAATAGTGTTGGCAGCACCACAGCTCTGTAGACTTTTAGTTTTGTGTCAGGTCTGATTCCACTTAAATCCCAGACACTACCACTTAGCCGGCCAAAGCTGCACTAGCTTTGGCAATCCTGGAATTCACTCAATCATCAACGTGCACAGCTCTTGACAGTGTACTCCTAAGGTATGTGACTTTGTCTACCACTTGCAATCTTTGACCTTTCATTGTGATGGTGGGCTCTTTGTAAGGCTTACCAGGTGCTGGCTGATAGACTACTCATAGTAGAAGTAAAACAAAGATCAGGAATCGATACAATTAACTTACTTCACCCATCAAAGACACCTAGGGAAAGAAACACAAACATGAAGCGACCAGACAATTATGGAAACCTAAACAAAGGGAGGCCATAAGGACAGTTACTTTCCAACAAAATGGCCAAAATGGCCATCCAAATTAAAAAGACATAAGTGATACACACAGTAAGTAACAAACAACAACATAAATAAACCGCCACAGAAGAATCGCCTTGGAAAGAATTCCACTGGGGGTGTGGGGGGCTTAAATCGATTTTAAATGGCCATAATCCTCGCCCTTACCTCTGTCGCGGTATACACTAATTTTGTTTAGTCCGCATGAAGGCTTCCTAACTCATCAGTGTAACATTTCCGAGAACATACAAATCAAAAAACTACAGAGATGAAACAAGATTGAGGACTCGACAGCCTACAACAACAGAATTGCTGGAGCAAAAGAAAACCAACAGTAAGACTCCGTGGGGCCCGACAAAACACGGAGCATTAGGCGCCAACCAACATAAAGAATACTAAAATAAAATAAAATTCCATTTATTTTTTTACGCTGGAACCGTCATATAATCTTAAGCCCGACCCACCGGTGTGCAATCAAAGAGGGAAGCAAAGTTGCCAAAGATGATTGGGTTAACCACCATGCATGCAGTCTGTTTTATAACATTTATGTTGTACCCAATCTTTATATATCGACGAACAATTTTAAGAAATTGGGTACTAAAGTCATTACAGGCAAGTATTCTTCTACATTTATATACTAAGTCACCATAGAATCGAGTTCCGATAGGCCATGTTGCAGAAGTGTTATAAGTCCAACATTGAATTTTGAAACCAAATCAGAATGACGTCTATAAAACTTAGAGAAGGTGGTGTGTGGGACTGTGTGGCGGCGGTAAAACGTCTCCCTGCCCTACATCATAGTGTAGATTATATTTTCTTGTCCTTTGGGATCATTGATTCCATTGTGGAATTTTGAAAATATCTGAGGGTCACTGATGAGGCCTAATTGGCCGAAACTAGCTAGTCTCTGGCCCAGAAAACATGTACACTCCATATTTTTAACTTCTGTGGTGTATTCCTTGCTTCCAAAGGATAACCCGTTTATAGAACATATTTACGTAGTTTATGACACCGACACCCCTGATTAAGAAGTTTAGCTGTTCATAATTTATTACGAGTGTTGAAGTCAGATACATGATTAGACAGTCGAGCGAATCGAATTGACTGCGAAATGTAAACCCCGTACGATGTCGCACAAGGAACATCACCGTCCAAAAAAGGAAAATTTACAATCAAAATCATCACGTTTATCATAAATTTTGCAAGAAACAAATCCATCTACAAAAGATAAATGTGAATCCAAAAAGGGGGCCTCGGTATCAGAGGAATTTGTCTTGTTTAACTGAAGTTCTAGGGGATAAATCTGACTGATCAAACCATCAAAGTAAGTATTGTCAATATTTGATAAATCATCTGAATATCTAGAAGTAGAACTAAAGGCTTCAATAATTTCAGATTGGTTATCGATGGAAAGCGACCACATTAAATCTCTTTTATAACAATACAATAACAGATCAGTCACAAGAGGTGCGCATATCGTACTCATCGGAATACCCACAATTTGTCTAAATAACTTAGTACCGAATCTAATATAAAGATTTTTTGTCAAGTAGAAAGGTGAGGGCATCACACACTTTCTGACATGACCAAAGTGTATAATTCTTATGCTCTTTAGAAGTTTAAAATGTATTTCTGACATTACCTGTAAGATAGAGAGAATCTTCTCTGTGAAAAGCCCATTCAATTAAATCATTAAGCTTTTCTTTTATAAGATTATGAGGAAGTGTAGCGTAAAGAGTGGAAAAATCGTAAGTAGACAGACTTGAAGCACGAAAACGTCTGGATTTCAATTTGTTTAGAACCTCAATCGATTTTTTATAGACCAAAACAGATTTCTTCCTGATCTTTCAAAGACTTAATCACAATATTTAATCACATGCGTTTTAATAGCAGTAGGACAGGAAGTTAATAATTTAGAAAGTTCAGTTGTAGTGCAAGAGCTAGAATTTGCAATAAACCGTGCTTTTTAAGGTATTTTATGAAGTCTATTTGATGCTCATTGTGAGATCATAGCTATTGTAGGAGACGGATACTTGATCTATACCTTTATTCATCTTCTTTTCTGTAGGGGCACCATTTGCCATGTCATCAGCAAAGAGGAACTCATCTAGCACCTCTGTCTGCACCTTGAATTTGGCTTGCAACCTTCTGAGATTGAAAAGCTTCCCATCAAAGCGATACCTAATAGGTATGCCATTGTCACCATCCTGAAAAGCATCTGTGAGCATGGCAGAAAACATCATGCTGAACATTGTTTGGCCTAGCACACAGCCTTGCTTGACTCCGTTTGTCACAGGGAATGGTTCTACTCGCCATCATTTTGGACCCGTGCAAGAATACCATCGTGGAACTGTCTCACAATAGCTATGAACTTGGTTTGGCATCCATACTTCACCATGGTCTTCCGACGGCCCACACGACTGACTGTCAAATGCTTTGATGAGGTTCACAAAGGTCATGTATAGGTCCATGTTCTGTTCCTGGCATTTCTCTTGCACCTGCCTTGCTGTGAATATCATGTCAATTGTTCATCTGTCCTTCCTAAACCAACACTGGCTTTCTGGTAGAAGCCCTGAATGTTCAAGATGTTCATTTAGTCGGTTAAGTAGGACTCCTGCAAGGACTTTCTCAGCAACTGACAATAAAGACCTGTCACGTTGATTGTCACAGATCTGAGGGTTCCCTTTCCTTTTGAATAGGTGGATAATTGACGCATCCTTGAATTCTTCGGGGATTTTTGTTTTCTCCACAGAATTTGAAATAACTCTGTCAACTTCTTTGCAACTGGAGTACCCCCTGCTTTGTAAATCTCAGGTATTGTATCTGGTCGTGGAGCCTTGCCAGATGCCAGAAGTTTTATTGATTTCACTGTTTCAGTAACGGTTGGGAACTTGTCAAGCAGCCGATTACATTCAACCTGTTGTAGTCTGTTGATTGCATCATCACTGATAGAGGATGGCCGATTAAGAACACTATCAAAGTGCTCGGCCCATCTTTTCAAGATAGCCACGTTGTCAGTCAGAATACTAGTTCCATCTGAACTGAGGAGAGGAGTGGTTCATGAGCTCTGGGGACCATGAACAGTCTTTAGTGCACCAAAGAACTTCTCCATATCCTTTATGTCTGCGAAGGACTGGATTTCATCAGCCTTGTTGCTGAACAAGGTGTCTTGCCTGTCTCTGAGTCTTGTTTGCACTGTCTTGCATATATATATGAATAGGCGGCCTTGTTAGATACTCGCCTGGTATCACTGAGACATGCCCTGTAATTTTGGTGCTTCTCTTTAAGGAGTCCCTGGATTTCTTCATCATTCTCTTCGAAACAGTTTTGGTGTTTGCGAGATACTGGACCTAGGGAATTCATTGCTGAAGAGTGAAAGTGTCTCTGAAGACTTTCCAGTTCTCTTCAGGATCATCTGTACTGAATTCCACTGAATTCCAGATGTCATGGGTGAAGGCTTCCGCTTGCTGTCTTGTTTCAGCTTAGAGGCATCCAGTCTCTTGGCCACTTTCTTGCCTTGTAGTCGCCGTGTAGGCTGGTCATACTGTTATATTGGAAGGAGAGATAACTCAAATACTACAGCACCAACAGTTGTAGTTCTTGCACATGACATCCCTTCTGTACTTTGTATACAATTGCGCTAAGTTCCTTCAATATGTCTTAAAGGGTGTTGAAGCTATTGCCATCACAAGGTTATATTTTCAGAGGAGATAACTAAAAAACTTGAGCATCCAGAGTTGTAATTCTGACACACCTGCTTAACCTCATGTACATCTGCACCAAGTACCACCAATATGTCTCAAAGGGTATTGGAGGTACTGTGATCACAAGATGGTCATACTGTTATACTCGTATTGGAAGGGGAGATAACTCAAACATCATAGCACCCAGAGTTGTGGTTCTTAGGTACAAAGCGTCGTCTCAACCTTGTATTCAGTTGTGCCAAGTACCAGCAATATATTTCAAAGGTAGTTGGGGTTATGGCCATCACAAGGTTATACTGTCAGGGGAAATAATAAAAATACAGGGCACCCAGAGTTGTGGTTCTTGCACGTGACACACTTGCTAAACCTCATGTACAACTGTACCAAGTACCTACAATATATCTGAAAGAGTATTAGTGAAGTGGCCATCACAATGTAGGGATTCTATATTATTGGAAGGGAAGATAACGCAAAAAACATGGCACCCTGAGTTGTGGTTCTTGTACACGACACACCGTCTCGGCCTTGTGAACAACAGTGCCAGGTATCGTCAATATAGCTTAAGGGGTATTGGAGTTACGGCCATCACAAGGTAGTCAGTCTAATTTATTGTTAGGGAAGATAACTCAAAAACCATGGCAACAAGAGTTGTGGTTCTTGTGCATGACACGCTGCCTCAGCTTTTTGAACAACTGTGCCAGGTACCATCAATATATCTCAAAGGGTATTGGGGTTATGGCCATCTCAAAGTACTCATCTATTTTATTAAAATGGGAGATAACTCAAAAAGCATGACATCCAGAGTTCTGGTTCTTGCGCATGACACGCCGACTCAGCATTGTGAACAATTGTGCAAAGAACCATTAATGAATCCCAAAGGGTAAAGGAGGTCTGACCATCACAAGGTTGCCTCTAAGAGCGGACGGACGGACAGACGGACGGACGCCAGGCTGATCGCTATATCCCCCGAACCTATTTGGTCAGGGATAAATATCATGTCCCTTCCCGGGTTCTGTAGTTTTGCTTCACTTCACTTTTTCTTATTTATTTTTTTTTTTCGTGCTAGTTAATGATTTGAGTTCATAAATAACACTGTGTCATGTGACAAACACTCTCGTAAACGCCACCACGTTGCAAAGGGTTTACAGGAGCAAACATTATTTTGTTTATTTTGCGTCAAGATAGAGGTTGTAAGGGCCGTCTTAATGTTTCATATGAGCAGAGCACCCACAACATATTATTTGAGTATAAATTAGAATAAATTTACAAATTTTCGTTAGGAAACAAACAAATTGGAAACCATGTCACACGGATCATCTGTCTCATATCGTAAACAAGCAAATGTTTAAAAGATCTATCGGCAGATGGAGTGATCAGACGGATCGTATAAGTTTGAAAATACTGGTTTACTAAATGCATGCAACTACAATGAGTGTGGCGTGTGATAATGATTACTTCTTAAGGGGAATGGGAACACGTGGCAGAATTGTCCGCTAATTTTCAAAGGGAGATCATTTTCGGAATATGGGAGACAAAATACTTTTAAACGCGTTGCCGCCCCTGAAGTAGTATCCATTTCCCTTAAATTGTTTTATTTAACTTTTTTTCTTTCATATCATCGAAATACAACTTCAATAAAGAAGCTACTTGACTCTCATTAACAAAGTATATTAGCATTAGAATAATAGTTTGAAATAAAGTCACTTCCTTCTGAGCATGTACACGCACATACACTCCTTCATTAGTTAATATTGGTGGTGTAAACATCAACTGAGTGATTAGTCCTAGGTACTCGTATACCGCCTGTATTTAAGTACGAATGGTATTCAGGTAGACGAACATTTGTTGTTTTTTTGTACCTACATCAAAAGAAAAAGAGTAGTCCTTGGTCGAATTTTTGCAGTATTGATTATGTGTTCCTCACCTGAGAACAGTAGCATATTGTCTTCCAAACGAAAAGCGTCGTATTCGGAAGAATCATGTCAAAGGCCACTATTTCACTGACCCGCCAAGATCGTGCAGCAGGAGTGGATCGATCTAACAGATAAACATCATCCTTCTTGTCTTTAGCCTGGCTAAATAGGAATGAGGACAATGATCAGGAATGGATACAATTAAACCACAGCTCCCGTCAGAGACACCAAAGAGGGAGAAGCACAAACATGAAACACATCAAAAGCGGAAAGCCAAAAGGACACTTACTTTCCCACAAAATGGCCAATTATCTATCGAAAACAAAATAATATAATCGACAAAACAAACAAAGACAAACCATTACAAAAATAAACCGCGTGGAACGGCCAGTGAAACGATTTACACTGGATTTGAAAAGGGTTTTGAAAAACAGAAGTGAAGGAAATGATCAGGAATCGATACAACTTACGCGCCTACAATTCTCGCCCTTACTTCCGTAGCGATTTAGACAAATAGTTTGTTCAGTCCGCATAAAAGCCTCCTAACTCATCAGTGCAACATCTCTGAGAACACAAAAATCAATCAACCACAGAGATGAAATAACCGTAAGGACTCGACAGCAATAATCCACTGAAATACTAGAGTAAAAGAAAACCAACAGTTAGACTCCGATGTGGCCGACCTCTGACAGAGCATCCGACACCAACCAATATTTCATAAAATTATAGTCTCAAAGTCTCAACCCTCATAGAATCTGAGGTCGGACCCATCGGCGTGCAATTAAAGAGGGAGGCAAAGTTGTCAATCGTAATTGGGCTAACTACCATGCATGCAGTCTGTTGTATAACATTTTTGTCAGATTCTATGACGGTTCCAGTGTAAAGGCTTACTGAGAATTAGATATAATTCAGTATAATATTGGTTGGTGTCTGATGCTCTGTCTCTGGTTGGGCCCATCGGAGTCTAACTGTTGGTTTTCTTTTTCTCCAGCATTTCAGTGGTTTCTTGTTGTCGAGTCCTCACCGTTGTTTCATCTCTATGGTTGTTTGATTTTTGTGTTCATGGAGATGGTGCTCTGATGAGTTAGGAGGTCTTCATGCGGACTGGTCAAATTATGTGTCTAAATCGCGACGTAAGTAAGGTCGAGGATTGTGGCCACGTAAAATCGATTTAAGCCCGGAGTGGAATTCGTTTCGCTATTCGTCCCAAGGCGGTTCTTCTGTTGCGGTTTATTTTTGTTATGGTTTGTCTTTGGGTGTTTGTGTCGCTTATGTTTTTATTATACCCCCACAAATGAAATTTGGGGGGGGGGTATATAGGAGTGAGCTTGTCGGTCGGTCGGGCTGTCGGTCGGTCGGTCTGTTTGCTTGGTTTCCAGACGATAACTCAAAAAGCGCTTCACCGATTTTTATAATTTTTGGTACACTGATGTAACATCATAAAATACAGGTCAAGTTCGATTTCCACTACAATTCGTCAATTTTCGACATAGTTATGGCCCCTTTCAAGTGAAAAAATTGCAAAATAGCGCTGTTGTACTATCGAGGCAGTTTTTGTGGGGGTATTCATCACCTTTAGTGATAGCTCTAGTTTTGTATAGCCAATTGGCCATTTCGTGGTTAACTGACTGTCCTGTTGGCTTTCCGCTATTGATTTTTCCATTAGGATCTAGTTGTTTCATGTCTGTGCTTCTTTCCCATTGGTGTCTCTGATGTAAGCTGTGGGTTAATTGTATCGATTCCTGATCTCTGCCTTCACTTCTTTGTGCTCGAATCCTTCTCAACTTTGGGACCAACTTACAGAAAGTATCGTCACACTAGAGGCTTCAAAAGGGGTGTGACGAGTCTTCCTTAAACCTTGAACAAACGGGTTTGAAAAGTTTGAGCCTGTTCTGATTTTACGTCATTTGTTTACTCCTCACTACCGCCTTGTTCAGAGTCCAATAAGGAACATGCTTCATTGATTCTTCTACATGCACTTTACGGAGAGAAGACACCTGGTTTGTTAACAGCCCAGAGTTGTGTAAGCAAGCGCAAGGCTATCTGATTTGCGCCGTATCATCATTGAGTAAAACTTTTAGAAATTGAAAAAAAGGCATAACCAGGAATTGATACAATTACCTCACACCACCTACCTAAGACACCAAGGGAAATGGAACACCAGCATGAAACAACTTCACCATAATTAAACGTTACAAGCGGAAAGCAAGAATGACAGTTTCTTTCCCACACCATGGACTAACAACTATCCAAACTTAAATATATTAGCAGTACTTGCATGCAAATACAAACTATACCAACAATAAACTACAACAGAAGTATTGCCCTGGGACGATTTTACGTGGCCAAGATCTATATTTGCACCTAGGTTTTGCGATTGTGTAGACAAATAATTTGTTCAAGCCATATGAGAGATTTCTGAATCATAAATGCAACGTCTCCGAAAACATAAAATCAAACCAATACAGAGATGAAACAGCGATGAATTTCGACAGCATAAAATGCTGGAGAAAAACGAAACCAACAGATAGATTCTGGTAAGCTGAACCACAGATTGGACATCAGGAACTAACCGACTTGAGTGAGTCTTTAGGCCGGAGCTCTCAGGTAGCCAGATAGCTAGCAATCCTAGGGCAGGCAGATGTCTCTGACTATTGCCATTTTTATACAAACTGTTTGCGAACAATTTTAATTGTCTGTCTATTATATTGCCTTATTTCTCACTCTAGTCACTAGACCCAGGTAACCATCAAGGGTGACCAACGCATAATTTTCGGTAGATAGATAAATGAATGGATCGGCCAGGGAAATGTCAGTTAGCCAAATTTGTGAGTCTTGGCATATTTTATTTATCTGTCAGTTCTGTAAGTTTGTGGATCGTGTATCTTCCTAAATGTCATTAGTATTTTTTCTCACACTGATTGCATACACTTTCAAATACTTTCCTTTCAACAAAAATAGAAGTGTAGGCAATGATCAAGAATCGATACAATTAACCCACAGCTCCGATCGGAGTCCCCGAAGGGAAAGAAACACAAACATTAAATAACACAACCCTAATGGAAACATCAATAGCGGAAAGCCGAAAAGGCAGTTGCTTTCCCACAATATTGCCTATTGGCTATTCAAAACAAAAATCCACACACTGAAAAATGGCCAATAACAAAAATAAACCGCTACAAATGAACCGCTTTTGAACGTTAAGTGAAACGAATTCCACTTAGGGGCTTAGATCGATTTTACGCGCCCGCAGTCCTCGTCCTTACTACTGTCGCGATTAAGATAAATACTTTGTTCTGTCCGCCTGAAGGCTCCTAACTGATTAGTGCATCATTTCCGAGAACACAAAAATCAAACAACCACAGAGATGGAACAACGGTGAGAATTCGACAGCAAGAAACAACTAAAAGGCTGAAGCAAAAGAAAACCAACAGTAAGAGACCGAAGGGCCCGTCCAGAAGTCGAGCATCAGGCAGCAACCAACATTACATCAAATTAAATTCTAATTCACAGTGAGATTTTACGCTGGAACAGTCATAGAAACTAAGGTCTACCGACTGGCGTGAAATTAAAGAGGGCAGTAAAGTTGTCCAACGTGATTGGGTTAACTACCATGCACGCAGTCTGTCGTATACAGTTACATGTGGGTTTACGGCGTCCCGCAAACCCCTATGCTGATAAGACAACCGAGGGTGATCTCTGAAGGTGAGCGGGCAGCTGTGGGGTAAGGCACAAGAAATATATCACATGGATGACATAAATTATTTTTCAGTATCTATATACAACAATACCAACACTAAACATTACATTTATTAGCCCCGAAGGCAAAACTATGTTCTATGCTCGGGCTGGGATGACTTGAATGTCTACAGAAGCAAATAACAAAAACGAACAACAAAACAAAACAAAACAAAAAAATAAAAAACGCGACTGGCCAGAATATAAGCCCACTTAGGGTGAACCCTCGCGCGCTGCTGTCGACCAGACCATCGACTACTCTGTCGACCTTATTGTCGACCATTATTTTGATTATATGATTGTCAATTGAATCTTCCGACAATTGAAGACCCGGTAACTTCTACTTCGGTTCAACTGACTCACAACCTGAGGTTTCTCACAACCTGTTAATATCGCATCGACGGTCTGTAACTGGGTCTGCCCGCCTTTGTTGGACAACGGAACCGTTGCGTCGTACCAGTACCTGCTCCTATTGTGCAGGAAGCAGGAGGTCACCACACATCGTTCTGCCTGCAAATTATGATAATCGACTGAGGTACAGTTCACGAAACGTTTACGCTATATCATGACCCCCACCCGGAGGAAGTCAGAATATGTTCATGCATATACGGTTATTGCGCATGCGCCGACCAGAGACAAAGGTTGATCAATCCATGCGACAAATAACTGCACAGCAGAACTCAAATTGACTGTGCATCAAATTATCAGCACCCAGCGATTGACACAAGAATAGTCAAAGTTTATGCTTCCTTACGGAGCACTACAGAAATCAAATAATACTGACTACCACAGGGCATAGTACTCATCAAATTCGTGCTCACTACATTAGCACATGTAAGAGGCCATTGAACAGACCATTGCGCTACCTGGTCAACCGCCAATAACAGGAAACATAACAAACTCCATTTCATATCCTTCTCCGCGACACGGCTCACAAATGTAGCTATTCACAAATTCATTAAATTAACAACAGCTAGAAACTAAAAGCAGGAAGATTTTCATCTATTCTAAACAACATTTGTTAGTGTCTCATAAAAATCAACACTCTTTGCCGTAAATTCATTCCGTATTTGGTAGGCACCACGTCATAACCGTCTTCGTGACGCTGATGACGCAGCTGACGTCATCCACGCCGCTCAGGCCGCTATAACGTGTGGCGACCAAATACTCCGACTCATCATCATCACGTTCTTTACATGTACATATATGTACAAACTGAGTTCTCAAACAGAAACGACACTATTACCAAATGAACTCGTTATTCTTCTTGAACACAATTCATTCCACTCAACATGCACATGCTTGCGAAATCAAATTTATCACGGTTCATCGTCACGGATAACCCGACAGGTTTCTGTAAAAGTTTGCTCTGGTGATGAAGATATGGTTAAACCCGTCTTAATTATACGTCCCCTCAACACCTAATATCATATAGAGACGGGACCACGGTTTTCTAACCACCGCTTGTCAAAAGTTATTGAAGGAACAAATGACCTGACGTTTATAAATATACTCGGTCAAAAAAGTAACTAAACCAGCTTCCGGGTAAATTTCAGTAACTCTCCGGTAGCAATTCAGATAAACATGACTGTAAACATGCGAATCGGACGTTTAGCTTCAAAATGCAAAAATGTGCCTTTGCCAATACTATTCTGCTCAAGAGTTGTCTTGCAATATGTGCCTAGAACGCTTTTGCGAGGAATTTGGTATTGCGCTTGCGAATATGATCATTTTGTGTCTGAGATGAAAGATTATGTCCATTGAACATCAAACCCCACTTTTCTTGTACAATATCTAATGATCTTGCACTACAATCAAGGCTTAATTTGTGAAATTCTCAAAATATCTCCCCTTCAATTAAAAATATAGCAAATTTCAAACTGTTTTTATTTATATTTTTGCATTATTTTTTAAAAAGCGCTTTGTTGTCACCATTAATGTTAACCATGATTGGAATTAATGTAGAAAATTTATGTAGCACGTAACACTACCAATTAAGATTTTCTACGGAGTTTCAATTGAAAAAGCATTTTGCACACATCTTCAAAGAATCGGAGGCCTATATGTTATTGCCTATCTCTCTTCTCAAATGAAACTCACGTTCCAAATCTTTTGTGACTAGACACTCAGGGTAGCTAATAAAAGGCTACATGTATGAAACCTTATCAATCTTGCGCTAAGTGCAATTTTTTATGGTGTGAAATCTTGGCTTTTGTAATGATTTATTCTGTGAAATTGTCACAGTGACCCCTTGGGTGTTTAAAACAATACCCCAGGCTTGCGAGTTTACATAAACAAAAACAGTTTGGGCTTTTGCATGGAAAAAGTAATCCGCTGACCAAAACAAAACAAATTTTGTGTATTGTTCATTTGTAGTAACAAAAGTAACAGCAGTTTTATGTATAGGAACTTTTTTGACTGAGTATATATTCTACAAAAGGGGTCTATAAAAGTCTAAATGTATCTAGAATGAGCGAGTGTCCAAGTTTTACGTGTTACCAACATCTAGGGTCACTTTGAGACAGGACCTCGCTTAAATGACTCAATCTACTTCTGGAGAAGTCATGGATCGATCCTGCGATCCCTAGCTGGTAAAGCTAGTAGCCTAATCACAACACCACAGAGCCTACCAAAGTGACTCCAGAATAGGCTTCAGAAAGTTGGGGTATACTAGAAGAAACCCCTTCAAAACATGCAAGCATGTTCATACAAAAAATAGTACTAAACTTAAATTTAACATACCGTTCAATGTTCTTTCTTTGGCCCGTCACGATGTTTTGTGCACTTGTTCGCACTTAACCTGCTGCTGATATAATGTTGGTTTTTTCAGGGTATTTATACCCATGAATACTGCTGGAAAATTATGCATACCCTTACTAGCTCGCTAAGACCGAGACAAAGTAAATATAACATCCTCAATCATAGCCATATAGCAAATTCAAGCAGATAATTGATTTACGTTAAAATAGTATTTCCTTACAGATCAATGGTATAATTCCCGTCGCTACGAACACCCACAACATCGTGACTGGCATGAAAATTATATATGGCACAATTTGGCGGTTGGCGACTGTTGAGGCAAATTTTAAAGAAATCAGCCTTATAGCGGCCAACTGTATGGTAAATAATTTCTCCACAAACCACTCATGCATACATCGTATGATATATGCGCGTGGAGGAGCCAACCGTATTTCACCTAAAATATTTTACTTGCACCGCCCTGCCATATACCTACTAAAATAATTTAGATGTGCACTAGCACCAGAAAGGTTTCCTATTCCATCTCGTAACATATACCATTTATATTGTATCCAATATTATTTAATATCGAAGATTCATTTAACGAAATCGGGTGCAGAGTCATTGCAAGTATATACATTTACGAATTTATGTACTAAGTCACCATAACATTCGGGTTCGATAGACCTTGCTGCAAAAGAGATTTAAGTCCAATACTGAACTTGAAATTCAATCAGATTGCCGTCTATAAAATTTGGAAACGACTTTGTGTAGTTTATGATACCGATAACCCTGATTAAGAAGTTTAGCAGTTAACAATGTATTACGAGTAGTGAAGTCAGTTACATTTCTAGATAAATCGAATAAATTGCGAAATATAAACGCCATATGATGCCGCACGAACAACATCACCATCCAAGAAAGAAAATTCACAATCTCAAAGTCGCGTTTATCATCGATTTTGCAGGAAACAAACCCAGCTACAAAAGACAGATTTAAATGAAATAACGGGGCCTCGGGATAAGAAGTATTCGCTTTATTTTATTGAAGTTTTGGGGTTTTTCGGGGGTTGTTTCGGTGTAAATTTGACTGATCAAGCCTTCGAAATAGGGTATTGTCAATTTTAATAAATCATCCGAATATCTAGAAGTCGAGCTATAAGCTTCAGTGATTTTAATTTGGTGTTTATAAGGAAAGGGAAATTACCGGGCCCTATCTGGTGTCTTTTTCGGGGAGTGAAACATTAATAAACTTAACACTATTCAGCAAGAATTTGGTGGTACAAAGGGCTATGAACTGCAGCCTTTGGCCGCAGAGAGGATATGATTAATGATCATATCCATCATTCAGCCACCAATTGGGCCCCGTCAAGCGATTTTGGTACTTTTCGCCTATGCGAGCAGCGAAGGTTCAGGCGAGCCTGCGCATCCGCGCAGTCTCGCCAGGACTTTCGCTGCTCGCTCATACAAGCAGTGAATCAAGAGAAACCTTCAGACAGAAAACCATATCCCTAGCCCTTCTGAATGGCTGGGCATGCGCAGTTAAAATTGTCATGACGGAATGCTCGAAGACACAAATTCGCTTGGCGGGGATCAATTAATGTTCCTGTATGTGTAAAAGAAGAACTGTTTGGTACGTAAACTTCAAGAAAGACCATACAAAGATTTTGTACCAAAATTGGACTTTCTTCATTATTATCGCGTCTTACTGCCACCAAAAGCATGTGATTGAATATTGCGACAAAGTGTGTGAAAGATCGGGGGGGGGGGTGGGATATCAGATTCAGTCCCTCCAAAATTCGAATGTGGTATAAGATAAACTAAAACCCAGAGGTTTGCGTTCATTTAGTCTTTCTTCGTTTAATTGTGCCATGCTTTACTTTACACTACCTCATAATCGTTTTTTTTTGTTTGTTTGTATTTTAGTTTAACGGTCCAGTCAACACTATTTATGAGCCGGTCAGTTTACCTATCTATACTTATCCTGGACAAACTTATATGAAAGCGGTTAGCCAGTACAGTGCACATTCTCTCGCCAGAACTGACAATTTTCTGTCTTGAATCAGCGGAACGAAGAGAATGACCGTAGATTATATTTCATGATCAATCTCTACGGAAGAATGTTGCCAACCCCGGCAGGTATCGAACCCGCGTCCTCCTGATCACCAGTCAGACGCGCATCCGACTGAGCTCCCAAGGCCCGCACCCAATAAACGTACATAAGAAAAACTTAATGTTATCACTGAATGGACATTCCAAAGAAAAGATCCCCCCGTCTTGTGTGTAATGTACGAAATTCTATTTACACTTCCGAAGAGCATAAAAATTACACATTTTTGTCATGTCAGAAAGTGTGTGAAGCTCCCACCTTTCTATTTAACCTTGGCACTTTGTTTTATATATAATTTGACACTTTGTTATCTAGACATATTGTTGGCAATCCGATGATCGATGATATCATAAATAAACAAGAACAGATCAGCAATAAGGTGTGCACAATTTGTACCCATCGGAATACCCACAGCTTGGCTAAATCACTTAGTAACAAATCATGTGTAAATATTGTCAAGTGGAAAGGTGAGAAGTGGAATGGTGAGAAGTTTCATACACTTTCAGACATGACCATAAATTATAATGTGTATGCGCTTCAGAAGTGGTAATCATTTCTTACATTACACGCAAGACAGAGGGAGTCTTCCCTACGAAATGTCCATTCAGTTTAATCATTAGGTTTTTGTTTTGTAAGATTGTGAGAAAGTGTAGTGTAGAGGGTGAAAAATCGAAGACAGACTTGAAGCACAAAAACGTATAGATTTCAATTTATATAAAACTTCATAAGAATTATTATTGACCAAAACAGATTTCTCCCTAATCTTCTCAAAAACTTTGTTGTAGTATTTAATGACATGTCTTTTGGTGGCAGCAAAACAGGAGGTTAATAAATTGGAAAGTTCAGTGGTGGTACAATAGCTTGAATTTGCAATAAACCGTGCTTCGTAAGGTCTTTTATGAAGTTTAGACAACCAATATAACGTAGGAAGCTTGTCGTGGCCTTCTGTAACACATACAGCAAACTTGATGGCTGAATGACAAATGTATTCATCATCTTAAGCCCTCTCTACAGCCAAAGGTTGCAGTTCACTTACCTTAGTACCACCAAATTCTTGCTAAAAAGTGTTAACGTTGTGGAGACGTCAAACAACGACCACATTGTTAGCCACCTTATCTGCTGGAGCCAAAACAATCTTTTCATGAAATTCTTGAATACCTAGTTGCAGATAACATAAAGACGTCATATGTTTAGGAGGTAATAAGTTCGTATTTTTAGAGTAGAAAGAAATGCGTTTGATCACTAGTTTCAGAATGTTACGTTTGCATTCTTAAAGAAATTTATGCTCAACATACTCTCGGTTAACACCCTCGGTTACCAAATACATTCAAGGCAGCAGCGATTTCATCTCTATACTTATTGAAATAAATTTTAAATGGAAATCGATATTTCGGTCCCTTAGTTTTAAATTGCCAGTACTAATATGACCAGCAACAGGATACACTGATATTTTACAATTACAGGTATCAGGATGGTTTCCTTTAACACCAGCTTAGAGAGTGTGGAACAAGCTAGGGACCCTCCTCTTTATTTCATCACAGTTATTTAATTTGATTTGTATTTCAGTTTGTTCTAATGTGTATGTTATGCTGCGATAGTTCATTGATTGAGTTAGTTACCGTCAGGTGGACCAACTATTACATGTGTTTTAATAGTACTAGAACCTAGAGTGAAAATTGGGCGCAGGGAACCGATTTAAACTCCCCAGTGTTTCTCATAACTGCCCGTCCTAAGCCGTTGGTTCTGTTGTTGTTTATTTTTAATGTAGCTTTGGCCCCGTTTTTGGATTAACATCTATCCATTTTAGATGGGTTGTTTCATGCAAAAGTTTATGATAAACGCGATGATTTTGATTTTGAGATTGTAAATTTTCATTTTTTGGATGGTGATGTTCCTCGTGCGCCATCCTATTGCGTTTATATTTTGCAATTCATTCGATTTGCCAGAGTGTGAAGTCATGTAACTGACTTCAACACTCGTAATAAATTGTTAATGGCTAAACTTCTTAATCAGGGTTATCGGTACCATAAACTACGCAAAGTCTTTTCAAAATTTTATAGTTGTCATTCTGATTTAATTTCAAAATTCAATGTTTGACTTAAATCTCTTCTGCAACAAGGTCTATCGGAACCCGAATTTAATGGGGACTTAGAATACAAATTCAGAAAAAATATATAACCGCAATGACTAAAGCAGCAAATTTCGTAAAATCATTCTTCGATATAAAACGATTGGGTACAACATAAATGTTATACGACAGACTGGATGCATGGTAGTTTACCCAATCACGGTTGACAACTTTGCTTCCCTCTTTAATTGCACACCGGTGGGTCAGGCATCAGTTTCTATGACGGTTCCAGTGTAAAGGCTTATTTTTGATTTTTAAAGACTTGTAAAGACTTTTAAAGTCTTGTAAAGACGGTTCCAGTGTAAAGGAACTCATTTTTTATTTTTATTTGCCTTCACTGCAGCTGGTGTTGTGCCGTGTGGCGGCCGTTAAACGTCTCCCCGTACATCAACCATAGTGCAGTTTATATTTTACTTTTAGTCCTTTGAGATCAGCGTGAATATTCTGAGAGATCAGAAATAAATTATTGGTTGAGACTCATATTCTAGACAGGTTTTTAATTATTTGGACCCCATTTTGATTTACACCAGTCTTTTAATCGACTGCCAGTTCGAAATTTGCAAATTTGCAGTATGTTTCGTCCGGCTTTCGTTGCCGGATCATTACAGGGTCACTGGTGAGACTTTATTAGCCGAAACTACGTAGTATGACCCATCTTCTTTCTTATGAATGTTTTCATCGCTCTTAAAGGAACTCATTTTTGATTTTTATTTGCCTTCACTGCAGCTGGTGTTGTGCCGTGTGGCGGCCGTAAAACGTCTCCCCGTACATCAACCATAGTGCAGTTTATATTTAATTTTGGTCCATTGAGATCAGCGTGAATATTCTGAAAAATCAGAAATAAATTATTGGTTGAGACTCATATTCTAGACAGGTTTTTAATTATTTGGACCCCATTTTGATTTACACCAGTCTTTTAATCGACTGCCAGTTCGAAATTTGCAAATCTGCAGTATGTTTCCCCCGGCTTTCGTTGCCGGATCATTACAGGGTCACTGATGAGGCTTTATTAGCCGAAACTACGTAGTATAACCCATCTTCTTTCTTTTGAATGTCTTCATTGCTCTTAAAGGAACTCATTTTTTATTTTTATTTGCCTTCACTGCAGCTGGTGTTGTGCCGTGTGGCGGCCGTAAAACGTCTCCCCGTACATCAACCATAGTGCAGTTTATATTTTACTTTTGGTCCTTTGAGATCAGCGTGTATATTTTGAGAAATAAGAAATAAATTATTGGTTTAGACTCATATTCTAGACAGGTTTTTAATTATTTGGACCCCATTTTGATTTACATCAGTCTTTTAATCGACTGCCAGTTCGAAATATGCAAATTTGCAGTATGTTTCGTCCGGCTTTCGTTGCCGGATCATTACTGGGTCACTGATGAGGCTTTATTAGCCGAAACTACGTAGTATGACCCATCTTCTTTCTTATGAATGTTTTCATTGCTATTAAAGGAACTCATTTTTGATTTTAATGAGAATTAGAGACATCTAGTTCAAGGAAATGTTGCTTTGGGCCTGATGCTCTATCTCTTGTCGGGCCCAACGGAGTCTTACTGCTTACTGTTGGTTTTCTTTTGCTCAAGCATTTCAGTGGTTTCTTGCTGTCGAGTCCTCACCGTTGTTTCATCTCTGTGGTTGTTTGATTATTTTTGTTCACGGAGGTGTTGCACTGATGAGTTAGGAGGCCTTCATGCTTACGGAACAAATTATGTGTCTAAATCGCGACGGAAGTAAGGGCGAGGATTGCGGCCACGTAAAATCGATTAAGCCCCCCCCCCCCCCCCCAAAGGGGAATTCGTTATCGCTGACCATTCCAAGGCGGTTCTTCTGTCGCGGTTTTTTGTTATGGTTTGTCTTTGGGTGTTTGTGATGCTTGTATTATTCATTTTGGATAGCCTATTGGCCATTTTGTGGGAAAGTAACTGTCCGCTATTGATGTTTCCATTAAGTCGTTTCATGTTTGTGCTTCTTTCCCTTTTGTGTCTGATGGCAGCTGTGGTTTGATTGTATCAATTTCTGGTCATTACCTTCACTTCTATTTTGTCGGATTTTCCGACGGTGCTTTTCATGTTGTATGTGCTTATGTGTTAATGATTGTGTATTAATATTACTATTATTTTATCAATAATATTATTTGATATTCATTATCTGTGCCTGTTGCATCATAATCACCTCTTGTTGCGGAGGTGGAGCCGGTTGTTATGCTGGTTTTTATTCGTTTATTTCCTGATTTGTTATCCTCATTGTAAGTTACTCTTCCTCTTGGCTGCATTAATTGACTGTAATCTTTGATTCTGGCTTTTGGGGGGCATTTATTTTATAATGCTTTATTTCTTGCAGAATTATTAATAAACGCAATGATTTTGAATTTATCTCTCTTGGGCAGTGATGTTACACATTTGGCATCCTACGGTAAAGATGCATGGCAGTTGATTCTGTGTGCCAGAGTGTCTAGTCATGTAACTAACTTTAGCACTCGTAAAAATTGTTATCTGCTTAATTTCTAATACAGGGTTTTTGGTATCGTAAACTTCACAAAGCCTTTTCCCTCTTTCATAGACGGCATTTCGATTTAGTTTCTAAAATTCAGTATCGACTTTAAAGTCTTCTGCTACAACGCCGTATTGGAATCTGCCTTTTTATGGTGACTGAGTGTATAAATCCAGAAACCTACATGCTTGCAATGAGTTCAGTGCCCAATTATTCTTCCATGTAAAAGGAGTGGTGAGGGGGTTCCCATCGAGGCTTGGAGAAATAGATTGGGCTGCATCGTGCCTCGTCGCAGAGCTTCTTTGAGTGATAGGGATTAAGATGTCATTTCATCTGAATGTCGGGTTAAAGTCCAATACAATTGGAATGTCACCTAAAATGACCTAATTAGTGTTGAATGGGACGTAAAACCTCAGTTCCAACCAAAAAAAATATAAAATTTTCAAGATACATTATATACGACACAATATATGCGTTTTAATTAGCCCAATGATTTTTGATCACTTTACTTCTCTCTTTAACTGCACACCAGTGGGTCGGTCGCAGACTCTAAAACGGCTCCAGTCTAAAATTTTACTTATTTTTTTTAAGTAATGTATATTAGTGCATGATGCTTTGTCTCTTGTCGGGCCAACCGGAGTGCAAGTGTTCGTTTTTATTTTCTACAGCGTTTCAGTTATTTCATGTGTACAGTACCCATCGTTGTTTCTACATTGTTTTCATTTGATTGTTATATTGTCGGATATTTTGAACTGATGAGTTAAAAATCCTTCTTGCCGACTGACTTTTTTAAAACCACGACAGAACCAAAGGCGAAGATTTTGGCCACATAAAATCGAATAAGCACCTCCGCCTCCAGTAGCATATTTAACTGGACGATCCAAGGCGGTTCTTCTGTTGTGTTTTATTTTGTCATGGTGCATCTATGCCTGTATGTATTGCTAATAGCCGGTAATCTTTTAATCTTGTATAGCTGTCCGGCCATTTGTAAGTGGGGAGAGGGGTGGGGGTCGGGAAGTGACCTGTCTTTATTTGCTTTCTATTCTTGACGTTTTCATGACGGTAAGTTTTTGTGTTTCTTTCCCTTTCGTGTCTCGGATGGGGGCTGTAAGGTAATTCTATTGGTTCCTTGTCATTGCCTTTGATTCTATTTTAAAAATAATACATAGAATAAACGAGACCTAATCAGCTTACTGTGGGTGAGAATTTAATAGACACATTTAATCAAAAGATCCTCAAGTATTCTTGACAATTATAGGTGTAAGCTACCAACTCACATGAAGCTATTAAAATATTTTAAATATCAGTTTTGTGATCATACAAACAATTTAAAAAAGCGTTAGGTGAATATGATAGACAAGATGGCCACCAAGGCAAGATAAAAGTTATCATGACCAGCCGCATCCAACTGGTCATTAGCTATTTCTTGCCCATTTGGGCCTCTAGTTTTTTAAATTAGCATAACCGATATAAGCATGGTTTTCCGTAAGTCATACGATTTGTTACTTGTTCAATTATTTTTAATTTTATTAAATATTTCCTTTATATATAGCCTTGAAACACCTGAAACCCTTGCCAATGTCAAGCAAGAATTGTTAGTCAACGGAATGTATAGACTTATCCACAAAATGGGTGGTGGTATAACAGGTGATTTATATATTGGCATCAACATCGAAACTGGAGAGGTTTGTATAATTTCTTCACACTCACCAATTAGCAATCTTTTGCTACTGGTAAAATACCAAAAGAATGGCTATATGCAAACATTTATCCCCTCATAACGTAAACAGATCAGATCTTTCTCGGAACTATCGACCTGTGTCGCTGACATGCATACTATTTTAAGCCTACAAAAAGCTGTGTTTCCGCTAATATGGATCGATAGAACTTTTTCTGATTTATTGTCAAATTTTTATTTGATGTTAGAAAGCAAAAACAAAAGTTTAGAAGGCTTCATTTTTACTATATTATATTCAAACATTAAAATAATGAGGTTGAAAGCATCAACGAAACCATCACATGAACAAGTCCGTGAAATGAACATCCCCTTAAACCCACTGTATATAGGGAAATGGGGTTTACAGGGGTATACATTATTTTCTTATTTCTGTTCCAATACATGGGCTGTGGGTAATCGTTAGAAGGTTCTTACAGCAAGCCTTGGTTTAATAATGACTGTAAAGAAGCTATTAAAAAGCGTAAACAGGCTCTAAATAAGTTCTGCAAAAGTCCCACTTCAGAAAAGCTAAACGACGTAAAAGTTTTTAGAGCTAAAGCTCGGCGAACAATCCGAGCTTCAAAACGAAAGTCATGGAGAGAATATGTCTCCAAATTGAACTACAAAACCCCCATTAAAAAGGTTTGGGATATGGTACGAAAAATTTCAGGAAAAACAAAGTCCTCTAGTTTTACACATTTAAATACTGAATTTGACACAATAGCTTCAACAAAAAAAGATATTTCAGATACTCTTGGTCACACATTCTTGAGAAATTCATCATCGCGTAATTATTCTGACACTTTTAGAAATTTCAAAAAGAACCAAGAGAAAAGAAATCTTAACTTCAAATCCCTTAATCACGAAGAATACAACACACCTTTTAACTTATCCGAACTCGTTGAAGCCATTGAAAAATCACATGATACGGCAACCGGCCCCGATGAAATTCATTATCAGATGCTTAAGCATCTGCCAAAAAGTTCTCTTACAACACTTTTAGATATCTTTAATAATATTTGGGAAACGGGGGTCTGTCCTGAGAGTTGGCGTGTAGCTACAGTTGTACCAATTCCGAAACCAGGGAAAGATCATGCAGAACCTACAAATTATCGTCCGATAGCTTTGACAAGTTGTTTGTGTAAAACATTGGAGAGAATGATAAACAAGAGATTAGTCTGGTACTTAGAGTCCAACAACCTCATTTCAGAATATCAATCGGGTTTTCGTTCGGAACGTAGTACCAATGACAATTTAATAAGACTAGAAACATTTATACGAGATGCTTTTATTAACAAAGAACACGTAGTGGCTGTCTTTTTCGACTTGGAGAAAGCATATGATACAACATGGCGTTATGGAATATTGAAAGATCTACATAACATTGGCTTAAGAGGAAAACTTCCCAGTTTTATTGAAAGCTTTTTAGGGGAGCGCATGTTTCAGGTGCGTGTGGGGTCTACCCTGTCAGATTTCTATGATCAAGAACAGGGTGTCCCACAGGGTAGTATTCTTTCAACTACGCTATTTAACATCAAAATAAACAATATTGTACAATGTTTGGACGACAAAACTGATTGTTCATTGTATGTTGATGATTTTTGTATATGTTACCGTTCAAAAAATATGAAAACAATTGAACGAAAGTTACAACAAAATTTAAAAAGAATAGAAGAATGGACTGATCAAAATGGTTTCAAGTTCTCCAAGTCGAAAACGCAGTGTGTTCATTTTTGTAAACTACGGAAGAAACACGAACATCCTTCCCTGTTTTTATACGGATCACAAATTCCTGTTGTTGAAGAAGCCAAATTTCTTGGGGTCATATTCGATCAAAAGTTATCTTTTATTCCACATATTAAATATCTTAAAGCGAAATGCTTAAAAGCTTTGAATCTTTTGAAAGTTTTAGCTCATACAAGTTGGGGAGCAGATCGGTATACTTTATTACATCTTTACCGGTCTTTAATAAGATCTAAATTAGATTATGGGTCTGTTGTTTATGGTTCTGCCAGAAAGTCCTATTTAAAATCCTTGGATACTATCCATCACCAAGGCCTTCGTCTGGCCATGGGAGCCTTCCGTATTTCTCCCGTATTAAGCCTTTATGTAGAAGCAGGTGAACCATCTTTAACCTTGCGCAGAGAGAAACTTTCTCTTCAGTATGCTATCAGACTTACTGCAAATCCATCTAACCCGGCATCCAAAATTTCATTTCCACCTCAATTTGTAGATAAGTATGAAACAAAACCCACAGCAATCAAACCTTTTGGATTACGTATTTTACCACTGCTGGAAAATTCAGGTATCGACCTTAAAAATATTCAAAAACATGAAACCGCCGAAGTTCCATCTTGGTGTATTAAACAACCTTCAATTCTGTTCGACTTACATGATGGAAAAAAATCCGAATCAAATCCAATACTTCTCAAACAAAACTTTCAGGTACTGCAGTCACGTTATGATGATTACCAGCAAGTCTATACTGATGGTTCCAAAGAAGGAGATAAAGTTGGCTGTGCGTATGTTTCTAAAGATACGCACAAAACCATGCGCCTTCCAGATGGTTCATCTATTTTTACAGCTGAAGCCAAAGCAATAGACCTAGCTTTAGATTTTATCAGTTATTCAACAATTCAAAAAGCAATTATATTTTCTGATTCACTTTCTGTGCTTAAGGCTTTAGACCATTCATCATCTAAAAATCCTCAAATTCAAAAATTGATCGAAAAACATCATGAAATTTTTAAAACACACCAAATCTTGTTTTGTTGGCTTCCGAGCCATATTGGCATTGTCGGCAATGAATATGCTGACAAGAAAGCAAAGGAATCGCTCAATCTTGATCCATCTGTTTTTAAAATTCCTTTTAATAATTTTAAACCATTTATCTACCGATACATCTTGTCGGAATGGCAAGGCGAATGGGACCGTGCAATAAATAACAAACTCCATGCCATTAAACCTGTCGTTAGTACAAAATGCTCTCCTCCACAGTTTTCCAGAAAAGAGGACGTAGTATTAACACGACTGCGCATCGGCCATACTAGAGTTACCCATTCTTATATTTTTAATGGTGATGATCTACCTTCTTGTGTAGGTTGTGATCAGCCATTCACTGTGAAACATATCTTAATTGACTGTGTTGACTTTTCACCCTCACGTATTTTATATTTCAATGCTGACACTTTACAACAACTGTTTCGAGATGTACCTGTTGATAATATTATTTTATTCTTAAAAGAAATTGGACTTTTTCATAAGATTTAACTGTTTCAGATTTTTATACATTATCATTCTGACTTTTTACTTTTAATATCATCATAATTATTCATGCCGTTTAACCATTAACCGTTTGACGCTTATGACCCACAAAGAGGGTTGACGCGTCGTTAAACACGAAATCATCATCATCATCATCATCATCAGAAGGTTCTTACTAACACTCTCATCCTAATTTTGGGGCATAACTAAGAAAATTATCACGAAATTACATCAGAAAAGAAACCATTTTGGAGATGTAGAAGAATGCACTAAGATGCACAGATATTTTATCGTAATGAAAAAAATAGGGTTTCATTTATTAATTTTGCTAGTTTGAGAGTGTTATGAATTTTTATTCAAATGATAGAAAATATTAAGTTATATAGGTAAGAATATATTTTCTTTTCTTTTTTCTAGATGGCAATAAAAATTGCAGGGTCGGCAAAAAAATTCATGGTCGATCGGGTCAGCGGAAATACATCTATTTGTTTTAGGCCTAATTTGCTTGAAAATATTGTTTGCTCAAATATTCGATGAGTTCACATCAATTTTAGTCAGACTAGCAACATGCATTGGGGGAAAGACACAGGTGTGAAACTTAGCCGACCATGGTAATAAATGATTTGGATGAAAATCTTGGGCGAAGGAGGACGGATGGATACAATTATTGTAGGTTTAGAAATGGCTTTTACAACATCCTTCATGAGTATTTTAAAAGCTCATTATTTTGTTATTGCATTAGCTTGGCGGGAAGATTCTCAAATGGATGTATTTCTTTCTTTTCTACAGACAACGAGTTTTAGTTAATGGTAAAACTTCTAGGAGGGCTACAGTTCTGTCATGTGTCCAACAAGGGACCGATCTTGGTCCATTTTTATTCTGTTTTTACATTTATGTTATTTCCACCGATATTGACTCCGAAAAACAGACGATGTGTTTGCTATCGAGAAATTTTAGAAGCAGGGTCAAACAGTTAAATGCCACATTATGGAGATAACTAGAATCGAGGCTTCTTACAGTTGAAAGGGAACGGTCCTAGAAAATGTGGATTTCTTTAAATCCCTTGGCGTGATCATCGCACATGACTTGAAATTGAATACTCATATTGTCAGCATGTGTATGAAGGCTAATAGATAAATTAGTTTCTTGAGACGAAATCTTTATCAAGACCCACAGGATGTATAACGAAGCAGCATATAAAATAGCACTAGTTCGCCCGATCTTGTAACATGGTAGTTATTTATTTGATTTGAGGTTTAACGTCCCCATCAACACTATATAGGTCATTTTGGAGACGTTGCTACCGATTTTGTTGGACTTTTACCCGACATTGAGATGAAATGACATCTCAAGCCCTGCCGCCCAATGAAACCAATAGGGTTTATAAGCATAGGCGGGCCGACTCACGCTGCTTTGCCTGGGCAGGCTTAGATCCTCTTAGCAGTTTACCAGTACTCATGTGCGGTCGGTTTCAGCTCTGCGTGGAAGCATCAAGCAGCCCATCTATTTATTTAAGCCCCGATGATAGTTGTGTCTAGGACCCAAAGGGAGTTGTCCTTTGGGAAGAAACTAAAAGGTTCAGTATATGGCGGAAGATTTATTATGAGCAATTACTTCTTGAAACTTAAGTGTGACTGGAACACCAGTAACAATTCTGATCTGATTCTGATGTGTTAACAAGTCCGTATGAAGAACGCCCTTATCATCTCCTAGTTATATAAAACAAAGCTGGGTTCTAATACCAGATATAAATAGTTCCCCTAGAGCGAAGCAGCATACAAAAGAGCACTAGTTTGCCCGATCTCGTAACATGGTAGTTGTTTGTTTGATTTGAGGTTTAACGTCCCCATCAGCACTGTATATGTCATTTTTGGAGACGTTGCTACCGATTTTGTTGGACTTTTACCCGACATTGAGATGAAATGACATCTCAAGCCCTGCCACCCAATGAAACCAATAGGGTTTATAAGCATAGGCGGGCCGACTCGCCCTGCTTTGCCTGGGCAGGCTTAGATCCTCTTAGCAGGTTGCCAGTACTCATGTGCGGTCGGTTTCAGCTGTGCGTGGAAGCATCAAGCAGCCCATCTATTTCTTTAAGCCCCGCTGATAGTTGTGTCTAGGACCCAAAGCGAGTTGTCCTTTGGGAAGAAACTAAAACGTTCAGTATATGGCAGAAGATTTGTTATGAGCAATTACTTCTTGAAACTGAAGTGTGACTGGAACACCACTAACAATTCTGATCTGATTCTGATGTGTTAACAATTCCATTTGAAGAACGCCCTTATCAACTCTTAGTTATATAAAACAAAGCTGGGTTCTAATATCAGATGTAAATAGTTCACCTAGAGCGAAGCTTCGGGTCAGCTTATGCCGCAGCCTGTTGTCTGTCGTCGCTCCGTCGCTCGACCGTCAGTTTTTCACATCTCAAACCGTGATGGTGTGGGTGAGTGACAAGTAGGTGTAGTATATCTTGCTTAACAGTTATTGGCTACCAATTTGGCAAGGCCTGATATCATTCCAGCAGGTAGGGGACGATGAAGAGTGTTGCACTGATGTGTTAGGAGGCCTTCATGCGGACTGAACCAATTATTTGTCTAAATCGCGACGGATGTATGGGCGAGGATTGTGGCCACGTAAAATCGATTTAAGCCCCCCAGTGGAAATCATTCCACTGACCGTTCCAAGGCGGTTCTTCTGTGGCGGTTTATTTATGGTGTTGTTTGTTACTTACTGTGTGTATCACTTGTGCCTTTTTATTTTGGATGGCCATATGGCCATTTTGTTGGAAAGTAACTGTCCTTATGGACTTCCTTTGTTTAGGTTTCCATTATGATCTGGTCGCTTAATGTTTGTGTTTCTTTCCCTTTGGTGTCTTTGATGGGTGGAGTAAGTTAATTGTATCGATTCCTGATCTTTGTTTTACTTCTACTTTACTATTTCTTCTGTTTAAAGAGTTTCATTTAGTTTCCTTTTCTCTTCCGCCCCTCACTTTCATCTCCTCCTCTTCTCTTCTATCGATTTACTCCGTTTTTTATTGGAGACAATACAAAATGACCCTCAAGGGTTTACGTAAAATTAAATATTTTCTTAGCAGAAATGGTTATCCCTTTGAAGCAAGGACTACACAACATACTTGGAACGTATGTGGTTTTCCAGTTTTTCTTGGCCAAACTATCTTGTTACGGCCAATAAGACCTCATTTATGAGCCTAAGACATTTCTTTTGAAATCCACAACAGCATTTTTGAACGAAAATTTCAGCACAAAACCCGTTTAGTGACTCTATTAATGAAACTTAATCGACCTATCGCGAAAGATTTTTGTTTTGAGTTAAACAGCCCAGTTAAAATTATTATGGTAATGTCTTGCAGGTCAGTGTATCTACCCACACTATTTCTGGGCCTGCTTATGAATAAGGGGTTTGTCAGTTCACTGCACAATCTGTTACTGGCAACTTACAACTGCCGTCCTGGCCCCCGCCGCTAGGGGCTTGGAGAAATATATGGGCTGCATGATGCTTCCACGCAGAGCTGAATCCGGCCCGCACACGAGTACTGGTTAACCGCTTAGAGGACCTAAGCCTGCAAAGGAACCGCGGTGCGAGGCGGACCGTCCATGCTAATAAACCCTATTGGTTTCATTGGGCGACAGGGCTTGAGATGTCATTTCATCTCAATGTCGGGTAAAAGTCCCACAAAATTGGAAGCAACGTCTCCAAAATGACCTTTACAGTGTTGACGGGGACGTTAAACCTCAAATCAAACAAAAATACAACTGCCGTCCTTGAATTATCGAAAAGAAATAAATGACCGTAGAAAATATTAAAAGATGCATATTCACTGCAAAAATGTTGCCGACCCAGCAAGTCTCGACCTCTGACTGATCTTATGAGGCCACCACAGTTTTATAAGAAGTAGTTTCAACTGTCAAATGATATAAGACTCATCGATTGCATGTTATAATGAAAGACACTAATGAATCAATTTATTACAATTTTAGGCAGTGACAATTAAACTAGAATCAAGATCAACAGCGCATCCACAGCTTAAGTACGAGTCTAAAGTATACAAAATACTACAAGGTGGCGTAGGGATTCCTCATATTCGGTAGGTACGTTTAAATAATAATTGCAAACACTTTTGAGCATAAAGATATATGTTCTAGATCATACTTGTCAATGCTTTCACAGGCTTGCCGGGTCATACGTGATGTGCTGTGGTGCAATGGTTAAGCATTGGCATTTAGATCGAGAGGTAACATGTTCGATCACCCAGCAGCGCCAAGTGCTGTTTTCTTGATCCACATTGCTAAGTACTTGTTTCTACCCAGAAAGAAAAAATGAGGATCACATGGAAGATACGCACTAGATTACTAAATGTGTGTCCCTCTATAAATAAAGTCCATTTTTATTATTATTATTATTATTATTATTATTATTATTATTATTATTATTGTAAGGACTTCGGGTCTAACTACAAATAAGCTGCGAGACATGCGCCTCCATATCGTTTCTTCATTTAATTATCGTTGTAACATCGTTGTCATGGCGTTCTGATGTAACGGCGATTCTCTGGAATTATACAAAAATAAAACCAATTCCTGAACTACGTAATAAACACAATTCAATTATAGACAGTTAATTTTCAACTAACTCACGTTGATCTCTACTGTACTCGCGCAGCGATAGGCAATGATCCATAATTTGCATTCCAAATTTCAAATGAACACAGCTACGTACACGCCCATCCCTACCTTTTTTTACCTTGGTAACTCTGCCCAAAGGCAACTGGCCTCTTGGAGTGTTTTCATCCGCAATTAGGACAACATCACCAGTACGTATGTCTGTTTTAGCTCGCTGCCACTTCTGCCGATCCTGTAGTGCAGGTAAGTATTCGCGTAACCACCTCCTCCAGAACACATTAGCAAGATACTGTACTTGTCTCCACCATCGTTTGGCTTATACATGTATATCCTCCTTAACAAACACACCTTGTGGAATACTGGAATTAGATTTCATCAGCAACAGCATGCTTGGTGGCACCGCAGGTGGATCGTTAGGATCGCGCTTACCGGCGTTATAGGTCTGTCATTGATAATTTTCTTTGATTCAGTCAGCAGTGTCTGTAGCTGTTCGTATGTGAGTATCTGTTCCTTAGCAAGTGCTTTCAGAACAGTTCGTGTTGAACGAATCATTCTTTCCCATACCCCACCCATATGGCTGGCGCATGGTGGATTGAAATGCCATTCGATTTCCTTTTGTGTCATATGTTTTTCTATTGTCGATTTGTTCCATTCTTGAATAGATTTGCGAAGTTCTCTGTCGCCCCTTACCAGGTTAGTTCCATTATCACTAAATACCTTTTCTGGAGCTCCTCGACGACCTGAGAAGCGTTGAAAAGCAGAAATAAAGGAATCAGCTGTCAAACTGTGGGCAACTTCTAGATGAACTGCCCTAGTTGTAAGACACGTAAATAAGCACCCTTATCTTTTCAAATGGGTGCGACCTGCCTTCACAAATAGGGGACCAAAATAGTCTGTTCCGACAAATGAAAATGGCGGTTTGTCTGGAGACATTTGCTCCTCAAGCAACGGTGCCATATTTTCGTACACAGTGAAGCATGTTGGCGTTTGCACATGATGCAGCCCTTAACAACCTTCTTTTCTGCACTGCGCCCCTTAACAATCAAGTAATTTTCACGGGTCGCGGCTAACACTTGCTGTATTCCGACATAACCCTTGACCTCAGGAAGATGGCGAATTATAAGCGTAGTCACATGATGACCACTTGGAAGTATGAAAGGACACTTGTTCATGGTTCCGGAAATTAGACGTCCCTTCGATCGGACCAGTCCATCAACTAAAACGGGGTTAAGTGCTGCAATGTGACTATTCTTCCTCACTGGATTCTCGTTTCTCAAACTGATCATTTCATTCAAGTAGAAACCCTCTTGAACACAGACTAAAATATCATCTGCAGCCTTCTGGATTTCTGTTGAGGTGAGATTGCCTCTGCGACAACGTTCCAGATGGTGTAAGTAGCGATGACTGCATTATACTTTGAACCGCTTCAACCACGCTGTAGCACGTTGCAGTGTACTCCAGTCAGAGAAGTGATCAGCAAAACTGTCGATAATTCACTAGTAGTAGTGTTGATCACTATCTCTTTCTTAATCTCGACATCGTCTTCAGGTACTTCACACAGAATCTTTTGCTGCGGCCAATGCACACTGTCATGCCAAATAAACTAGGGCCCTTTGAGCCAATTACTGAGACTTTCTGTATCGCTTGCATCAATTCCGCTTGATGCTATGTCCGCAGGATTCAATTTTGATTCAGTGTAGCACCACTGGTCTGGGAAGGTTGCATCGTGAATAACACTGAGTCTGTTACCAGCAAAGGTTTTCAAACGCCGCGAAACGTTTTTGATGTAACCTAACACGATCATGGAATCGGTCCAGAAGGTGACCTGGTCAAGCTTTAATTCCAGTTCGTCAGATAAAAGTCTATACCGACGACAGGCAAGCACGGCCCCAGAAAGTTCAAGCCTTGGAATAGATACCTGCTTGATTGCTGCAAGGCGAGATTTGCCAATTACAAGCGAACAGGTAATATTGTCATACAGATCGACTAATCTCAGATATGCAGATGCTCCGTAACCAAGTTCTGACCCATTGTTAAAGAGGTGCAGCTGGGCATTCTTTATGTCACCAAATCCTCATGGTTTGAAACAGCGAAACACAGATATATTATGCAAATGTGGTAGGATGCCTAACCAGTTTTGCCCTTCACTCTGATTCACCTGAGGAATCTCGTCATCCCAGCCAAGCTTAATTCTGCACAAATGTTGGACTATTGCCTTTGCCCGGAGCGTGATGGGTGACACGAGTCCAAGTGGGTCAAATATTGAGCTTACTATTGAAAGTATGCCTCGTCTCGTGAGTGGTCGATCCGCTGCTTTAACCATGAACTTGATTTTATCTTCATTCACTTCCCAGTTAATACCTAAAGCGCGGTCACTTGGCAGCGCATCGCAAGGGTTTAAGCCTATAACCGATGGAGCCCTTTCAGACTCCGGAATGACACAAAGAACGTCCCTGCTGTTACTAAGCCACTTTGTAAGCCTGAAGCCACCCATCTTCATCAGAGACTGCAGATCTAGGGCGAGTTTTATTGCATGATTCTCTGTTGGGTCAGACTTGAGACAGTCGTCAACATAGAAATTTCTCTTGACCACCTCTGGTTCAAATAAAGGTGCGTTATCGTCTGCGGTCCGTTTCAATGCATATGCAGCACAACTTCGTGATTATGTCGCACCGAATAGATGAACCGGCATACTTAAGCATTTGGGTTGTTTGGTCATATCCCCATTTGGCCACCACAGAAACCGTAGGGCGTCGCAGTCTTTTTCTAGAACATGGACCTGGTGAAACATGGCTTCGACATCAGCAGCCAGAGCTACTTGTTCTTGTCTAAACCGGGTAACAACACCGACTAAACTGTTATTTAAATCGGGACTTTGTTAAGAGAGACACCTTCATAGTTGGCTGCACAGTCAAATACTACACGCAATTTTTCAGGTTTGTTGGCATTAACGACAGGATGATGTGGTAGGTACCACACACGCTTCGAGTCAGTGTCCATGTGCGTCACTTCTCTTGCATAACTCTTTGAAATGTAGTCATTGACTGTGTCTGCATATTTCTGATGCAATGACGAGTCACGTGACAGCTTGCGCTTCAGTTGCTGTAAGCGGGCAAGTGCCAAAGCCATATTGTTTGGCAAACATGTGCTCTCGTCACGCTAAGGTGTCCCAGTCGATAATGTCCATTTGTAAAGGTGATAGAAGACTCCATTATCTGCATTGCAAGCTTATCTTCTACAGACATAGACTTCGATTCATCTCGCCCTTTATCATCAAAGTCCGTTGTCCACATTCTTTCAAGCTGCTGCTGCAGCAAAACATCACTTGTGTTTTGAAAATGCACATGAATTTCTTCTTTTGTACATGTTGTGCTAAGAGGTCCACATATAGCTCAACGTAGACGTGTACGGATTGGTACGGCTGATCTCAGTCGACGGAACGCACCTCCAGCGGGATATGCGCACCCGCAGAATCTGTGCCTATTAGCAACATCACATTGTTGGTGTCAATTCTATGGACATCAATACCTGTCAAGTACGGTAAGTTCTTAACATCGGCATTTACCGCTGATGATTGAGTGGATATGGAAAGCCGCTTTACCGACCATACATTTCGCAGGGTCACTGTGTCCTGGCCGTTTACATGTTGAACATCTAGATCAACCTCCTGGCCATGATTGGTAATACCAGTGGAGCTCACAGTTGAAATTTGGAATGTCACCGGTCTGCTGACAACATTCAATGCATTTAGCAACCGTTCGTCGCACAGCGACTTGTCCGCTCCGTCATCTAGCTAAGCATACGTCCGGCAGGTGTTACCGTTCCCGCCCATAACAAAAACAGGAATGATTCCCAAAAAGCCCTTTACGAATGAAGTATTCGTTGCTGCACAACTGACTGAAGGTTGTGTAGTTGTGTAATTTGTCTCATTTACCATCTATGCCATAGCAAATGATGTTTTATTTTACAGTCAGGCACTGTGCATGCTTGTGGTTTTCTGCATGTCCTGGATACATGTTTACCCTTCAAACCATTGAAACACAATTTTAACCTTTGGATAAATTTACTGCGATCATTCAGGCTCTAGCGACACGTGATTTTTCATCCACAAATCTCGCCAGGTCAGAAAAACGCGGCTCACTCCCGGGGTTTGTCCCTTTAACGGGTTTACTAATTAAATACGCTCCATCCACCCATTTTGTTCTCAGATGCATTGGTAAGCGTTTGACGATGCGTCTTAAATTTTCTGAGTTATCGGCATCAGAAGAAAAACCTAAATGAGACAGGGTGATTTAACATTTTTGCATTTCTAAAGCTATCCTTGACAGCCCATCAATATCGGATGCTTTTAACTGCGGAACATTTACTAATTTGTCAAAATAAGATCTAGCAACTACATGAGGCCTACCATACCGCGAGTACAATATAGACCTATCCCGTTTGTAACCATCACTTGGCTCTACAGCTGGTGTGTGGGAATGTGTGGCGGCGATAAAACGTCTCCCTGCCCTACATCATAGTGTAGATTATATTTTCTTGTCGTTTGGGATCATTGATTCCATTGTGGAATTTTGAAAGTATCTGAAGGTCACTGATGAGGCCTAATTGGCCGAAACTAGCTAGTCTGGCCCAGAAAACATGCACACTATATTTTTTTTTATTTCTGTGGTGTATTCCTTGCTTACAAAGGATAACCCTTTTAAAGAACATATCTAGTAACACAGTCTTCTATGCATGATTTTGCTTCACCTTGACAGTATTGAATCAAATAACTTAATCTTAGTCTATGATCACGGATGCTATTCTCTATAGTCGTTTCAATTTTTTTTATGAATTTACAATAGTCCGTAGGTGTGCCATCCATTAAAGGTCAACAGTTCTGGCTTTGGTAGGTTGAACCCCTCCTGAAGTGTAGTTGCATGCCGCTGGAAAGCTGCGTCCAAGATGGTCACATTAACATCTGAATTTCCTATGTGCATTGAGGTCCTAGAAGACCCACCCTGGGTGTTCCCCTTTGGAGACTCAGCTCTAACCGGTGTCTGTGAACAATGCGTAGTTTCCGAACGAATATACATTTCACTTACCGCCTTGCCACGGTCACGTGCATAATCACAAGCGTCTTGTATTACGGGGTTTACGTATGCTTCCCTAGGATCGGCTAACCCGGTAGCATCTTCATTTACGGCCTGCTGCCAAACGGATTCCTCTAGCGATGCTTCTTCGAGTTCACACTGTTGCTCCAACAACTGCTGTTATAGTTCCAGCTCTCTTTGGGTACGCTGTAGTTCATATTTTTCGGACAACCGCTTCCATTTTTCTGCTAGAAGTCGCTTTGTTTTTGCATTTCCCAATTTAAATTTTGAAGACACCAGTGTAGATGATGGCGTATGCGAACTGATACGACTGACAGCTGAGCGACCATCGTTATCTTCATGTACATGCCTATTTCTTCCAGACATCCGCTGGTAATACCTATCCTGGAACTCCATTAATTTCGTTTGGTGTCTTTCAAAACTCTGCTCCAAATCACGGACTGCATCGGGCTCCGTGTACAGATCCAAACATAGTAAATGCACGGACTTTAACTGTTCAAA
The DNA here is from genome assembly GCA_963580285.1 of Lucinisca nassula. Classification (NCBI taxonomy): domain Eukaryota; kingdom Metazoa; phylum Mollusca; class Bivalvia; order Lucinida; family Lucinidae; genus Lucinisca; species Lucinisca nassula. Next base: position 14,424,646 of record OY757010.1, read on the forward strand.
CCTGCCACAAAGTTTCCGTAAAGCAGCTTTACATACTCTATGTTATCAGAAGATGCCAAGATCTTCTCCATTTCATTGTACAGTTTTGTCAGTTGCCCCACATTAGCGCTTCGTACTCGTTTTCGCCACTAAAACCTGGACTTCGCTCATTGTGTCCGCGTTGGCAATACTCGTCGCCATGCTGAATGGTCATTAATTGTTTCTACCAGCTCTGTACAGTCGATAATTTTAAGGATGTAGGGTCTAACTACAAATAATCAACGAGACATGCGCCTCCATATCGTTTCTTCATTTTATTATCGTTGTAAAATCGTTGTAATGGCGTTCTGATGTAACGGCGATTCTCTGGAATTATGCAAATATAAAACCAATTCCAGAACTACATAATAAACACAATTCAAATATAGACAGTTAATTTTCAACTAACTCCCGTTGATCTCTATTTTACTCGCGCAGCGATAGGCAATGATCTATAATTTGCATTCCGAAATTTAAATGATCAGCTTTATTCCCGAATTTCATTGTGCATCTTTCAATAAAATAACTTAAATGAACTAGATTATCGTTTGTTAATATTAAAATGTCTCTTGCCGACTATGCGACCTTTTAGTACCTCGAAATCCTTAAAATGTCGACCGCTACGGTACAACGTCTTACTTTGTTGTCAAGGTAATCACGTTTTAAGCATGGAGACGTCACAAGACGACGTTCAGCTCAACGTAATGTAGCGTCGCATCAAATGGCACATATTAAATGAGCGTTTTTTAATCAGTGAACATTTCAGTTTTTCATGACAATGTTTTCATTTTTGGACAGAAATCTAAGAACTGACATTATTATCATTATTATTATTAGTATTATTATTATTATTATTATTATTATTATTATGCAGGCTTGTCGGTGGAAACAGCGCAGGCTTTCTGAGAGAAAAGTTTTAAACGGAAGTAGTCGGTATTTTCGTTTGCTGTGTGTTAATTTTGAACACAGAAGCCTTCCAACTATCGCACGGATTTTAAAAATAATTCTGCTTTTAACATTCGGTGTGCATTTTGGTGGTATCTTCAAGCTTTTCGCGAACTGCTTGTTTTCAATCCAGCCAAGGTATGTCAATGTTCAAGAAAGGTGACATTTTCCAACTGTTTTTGCTGGTTTAAAATTATTTTACTCAGAATGGTTAGTAATAGAAACACTCGTATACATTAACAAAAAGTGAAATATCAAAAGGATTAGAATAAAAACAACAGCTTATACAGTTCTTCGCCTTGACTCTGTATCTTTTTTGGCCGGTTTTACTGGTTTATCATACTGATTGAGTAGAGAGATAACACGAATATGGCAAGCTGCAACACACAAAAAAAAAACGGGGTATGTTAGGGCGAGTTTGGGGACACATGTGCACAATACAGCTGGGGTCAGTCGCAAGTCTAATTCTCAAATCTTATATTCTTTGAAAAAAACGTCTTATATTCTTTCAAAAACGTTAAGTATCTAATATAATATTTTGCAGATATTCAAATAATAAAATATTTATCTCCAATGGTAATGCTGAGTCACTGTACAGTAAATTATGTAATGGTGGTGTATGTTTCATTCATACAGCGTTTAAAGAGTGGCACGAGGTGCTTGATAAAGTCGGCAGTGGAAGACGTAATATTGTGAATTTTCTGTACTACCACGACCCCAAAAGTTTGTGATCGTGTCGTCTTTGATCGTGTCGTCTTTGTTTTAGCGTATCCCAACAGACTTCTTTTTAAATGAGACTAGTATTGTCGGGAATATTACTAACCTTCCTGCATCACTTTTTCCTCGTTGACACTAGTTACACTTTTCAAGTTCATACTTTTTTCATTTTGAGGAAAATTGTCTCAGATTACATCCGCACATTCTAAAATTGGTCTAATAAATCTCCGTAAATGGTCTCTAATGATTTTCTGTAACGTTTGAACTTCGGTTTCCTCATTACATTTATGCTAAACAAAACTTTCTCTTTTATATAATCAGTTTGTTCATGCCAAGTACAATTTTGAGACAAATATAAGCCCAAATGCTTATGAAATGCATCAATCTTAAGAAATGAATATGAAAAAAATGCGACCAGGTCCGGATTCGAACCGCCGACCCATTGTTTCCAAGGCAAGTGCTTTACCGACTGAAATATTCGGGCGCTAAAAAAATTGTTGTAACTTCGAACTTTTTATAAATAAGGTGAATAGAAGTGAATGATCAGGAATCGAACAATTAACCCACAGCTTCCACCAGAGAAACCAAGGGAAAGAAACACAAACATGAATTAACTAGAACCTAATAGAAACTCCCAAAGTGGAAAGCCAAAAAGACACTTTCCCCCAAATGACCATTTGACTATCTAAAATGGTATTAGACTTCCTGCCTTGCCGTGGCCCTGGGGGCTCAATTCCCACTGGGCACGTTGCTGCTGTGGTCTGTGTGCCCACTGGGAAGAGCTTAAGGAAGTATCACCCGTTTGCCGTGGGTGGCGTCCCGTAACCCGGATGAAGGGATCCTGGAGGTTGAGGGTTATTTGGAGTTGCGTACTTCAGGTGGCCAACACACCTCTTTGGTCTGGATTTCGGTCAGACGGGTGGTCGTAGGGTCCGGCACGATCAATCGGCTGGTCGTGCCAAGCCCTAGAAATAACCTTTTACTTTCTCTTCCTTGTCTTTAGTATCAACCTGAATACACACCGTTTGCTCATAAAGTCTTTTCACAACCTTTCCATGTCTAAATGGCGGCGGCTAACGGACCAATCGTGCAGCTTCTTGCTCGTACGAGTTTATCTTCCGTGTATCTCTAACACTTTTGAGGTAGGAAATCCACTCACTGAAAGTGTTCCCATGTAGGGCTCATAGGTGGGCGGAGAACATGGAAGACGAAACAAACGAAATTTTTATCATTGTTTCCAAACGGAAAAAAAACCGAACGCAGACAAATATGATACGGACGCCGATGATGACAGAGAACATAATGGAACAAACAACACCACGACTCAACAATTTCCAGGCTTCCTGATAATCGAAAGCACAGAAGAAAACAAAAGCATTTCCGCGCTCTCAACTTTCGTCATACAAAAAGTTATTTGTGGTTTAGCTGGTGAACCAAAATCTATAAAAAAACATTGAACAGATCAAACCAGTTACTCATTGAGGTCACTAAAAAAGCACATGCTGAGAATCTCCTTCGCACAACTACTTTTCACGACCTGAAAGTGCGAGTATTTCCACATATCTCGCTGAATACCTCAAAGGGGGTAATCCGTTGCCCCGATTTGAGGAATTGCAGCGAGGAGGAGATTCTCGATTGCACTAGATCTCAAGAAGAAACTGCGATTAAAAGATTTAAAACAAAACGAAAGAGTGAATTATAAGACACCAACACCTTTGTCTTTACATTTAATACGCCAGTTCTACCGCAAACGATCAAGGTAGCGTACTTTAGGGTTAACGTTGAGATTTACATACCAAATCCGCTGCGATGCCACAATTGCCAGAAATATGGTCACCACGAAAATAGGTGTACCAAAGACCCTATCTGCGCAAGATGTGGCAAACCAGCCAATCACACAGAACAAAATTGTTCAAAGGACCCACACTGTGTGAACTGTGGAGAAAATCACAACGCTAACTGTAAAGAATGTCAAATCTGGCACCAAGAAAAAGAAATCCTTAGAGTTAAATTCACCAGAAATATCTCCTTTCCTGAAGCGCGAAAAATGGTTGAGTCACCTAGCCCGATTCCCGTAGTAAGTTACGCCAGCATCGCGCAGTCACCTGTTAAAAATGTGCCTGTTGCAGATGCTGTTACTCAAACTGATCCGATTCCTGGCCTCGAACCTTTACAGAAATTAAACACTAAACACAAGACTGAAGATCAACCAACCAGTAACAAAATTCAAACAGCAACACCTTCACCACAGCCAATACAAGACAAAAAGTCAGAAAAAAATATTGACAAGCTCTACTTTGTAAATGATGAAAAATGATTTAAAAAAAAACAACAAAAACAACAATCTCAAAAACATATAACATCGGACAGACAACGCAAATGCTCAAGAGATACCTTAAAAAATCACAACCGATTCGGAGCTTTGAGTGACAGTGATATGGAGTTTACTGAATCTCCAACACCACGAATTGGTAAAAACAGATCAAGATCAGCAACACCAAAAAGAAGTAATAGCAGATCAATATCACCAATAACACATCCAAAATAGTTTCTAGTCTAATAAAAATCTCTTCATAAAATGGATTTAAAACTCAAAATAATACAGTGGAATTGTCGAGATCTTAAATCCAATTATAATGAACTATTATAACTCCTTTCTTTATTAAACCTATCGGTCTTTTGTTTACAAGAAACGTATTTAAAAACTGATGACAAAATCGATATCAGAAGTTTCAATACATATAACTATATCTATTCCGATGGAAACCGGCCATCTGGTGGCAGTTCAATTCTTGTGAAATCTTGTTTACCACAAATAGAGATCAAATTAAAAACCGATCTGCAAGCTGTAGCAGTATCGGTTTCTCTAGATAAAGAAACTACAATTTGCTCTCTATACATACCACCTTCATTTTCTTTAGAGCAAAAACATCTTGAATCATTGCTGGATCAACTTCCGTCGCCATATCTTTTAATTGGCGACTTCAATGGTCACAACATTCTATGGAGTTGTAAAGATAACAACAACAGAGGAGCACTTATTGAAGATTTTATTGCAACGAACGAACTTTGCTTGATGAATGATAAATCTTATACTTATCTTCAACCTGCAACAGGCCATTTATCTTCTTTAGATCTCTCTTTGTGTCACCCATCTATCTCCTTAGACTATGACTGGTCTGTTCATGATGATCATTGCGGAAGTGATCACTTCCCTGTTATAATTGAGAGCGTAAACGAACCAGATGAGGACTGTAACCAGACATGGAAAATGAATAAAGCCGACTGGGAATTATTCCATAATTTATGTGAAGAAGAGTTGTCAGTTGATCACTTAAATGAATCATCTGACATTGTTTCTGATTTCACAGATACACTTATTAATATATCAGAACAATGCATTCCAAAGACCTCCACAAATACTAAGAAAAGCAAGCCTTGGTTTAATAATGACTGTAAAGAAACTATCAGAAAACGCAAACAGGCTTTAAATAAGTTCTGCAAGAGTCCAACTACAGAAAAAACTAAACAATGTAAAAGTATTTAGAGCTAAAGCTCGGCGAACAATCCGAGCTTCAAAACGATAGTCATGGAGTGAATATGTTTCAAAATTGAACTACAAAACACCCATTAAAAAGGTTTGGGATATGGTACGAAAAATTTCAGGAAAAACAAAGTCCTCTAGTTTTGCACATTTAAATACTGAATGTGACACAATAGCTTCAACAAAAAAAAGAAATTTCAGATACTCTTGGGAGCACATTCTTGAGAAATTCATCATCGCGTAATTATGCTAAAATTTTAAAAAAGACCAAGAGAAAAGAAATCTAAACTTTAAATCCCTTAATCACGAGGAATACAACAAACCTTTTAACTTATCCGAACTCGTTGAAGCCTTTGAAAAATCACATGATGCGGCAATCGGCCCCGATGAAATTCATTATCCTTAAGCATCTGCCAAATCGTTCTCTTTCAACACTTTAAGATATCTTTAATATTTTTTGGGAAACGGGGGTCTGTCCTGAGAGCTGGCGTTTAGCTACAGTTGTACCAATTCCGAAACCAGGGAAAGATCATGCAGAGCCTACAAATTATCGTCCGATAGCTTTGACAAGTTGTTTGTGTAAAACATTGGAGAGACTGATAAACAAGAGATTAGTGTGGTACTTAGAGTCCAACAATCAGTCGGGTTTTCGTTCGGAACGTAGTACCAACGACAATTTAATAAGACTAGAAACATTTATATGAAATGCTTTTATTAACAAAGAACACGTAGTAGCTGTCTTATGCGACTTGGAGAAAGCATATGATACAACATGGCGTTATGGAATATTGAAAGATCTCCATAACATTGGCTTAAGAGGAAAACTTCCCAGTTTTATTAAAACTTGCCAGTTTTATTGAAAGCTTTTTAGGGGAGCGCTTGTTTCAGGTGCGTGTGGGGTCTACCGTGTCAGATCTCTATGATCAAGAACAGGGTGTCCCACAGGGTAGTATTCTTTCAACTGCGCTATTTAACATCAAAATAAACAATATTGTACAATGTTTGGACGACAAAACTGATTGTTCATTGTATGTTGATGATTTTTGTATATTTTACTGTTAAAAAAATATGAAAAACATTGAACGAAAGTTACAACAAAATTTAAAAAGAATAGAAGAATGGACTGTTAAAAATGGTTTCAAGTTCTCCAGATCGAAAACGCAGTGTGTTCATTTTTGTAAACTACGGACGAAACACGAACATCCTTCCCTGTTTTTATACGGATTACAAATTCTCCAGATCGAAAACGCAGTGTGTTCATTTTTGTAAACTACGGTTCTGGTTGTTGAAGAAGCCAAATTTCTTGGGGTCATATTTGACCAAAAGTTATCTTTTATTGCCCATATTAAATATCTTAAAGCGACATGCTTAAAAGCTTTGAATCTTTTGAAAGTTTTAGCTCATACAAGTTGGGGAGCAGATTGGTATACTTTATTACACCTTTACCGGTCTTTAATAAAATCTAAATTAGATAATGGGTCTGTTGTTTATGGTTCTGCCAGAAAGTCCTATTTAAAATCCTTGGATACTATCCATCACCAAGGCCTTCGTCTGGCTATGGGAGCTTTCCGTACTTCTCCCGTATTAAGCCTTTATGTAGAAGCAGGTGAATCATCCATCTTTAACTTCGCGCAGAGAGAAACTTTCTCTTCAGTATGCTATTAGACTTGCTGCTAATCCATCTAACCCGGCATCCAAAATTTCATTTCCACCTCAATTTGTAGATGCGTATGAAACTAAACCCACAGCAATCAAACCTTTTGGATTACGTATTTTACCACTGCTAGAAAATTCAGGTATCGACCTTAAATATATTCAAAAACATGATATTGCCGAAGTTCCATCTTGGTGTATTAAAAAAAAACTTCTATTCTGTTTGACTTACATGATGGCAAAAAATCCGAATCAAATCCAATGCTACTCAAACAAAACTTTCAGGTACTGCAGACACGTTATGATGATTACCAGCAAGTCTATACTGATGGTTCCAAAGAAGGAGCAAAAGCTGGTTGTAGGTATGTTTCTCAAGATACACACCAAACCTTGCGCCTTCCAGATGGTTCATCTATTTTTACAGCTGAAGTGAAAGCAATAGACATAGCTTTAGATTTTATCAGTTCTTCAACATTTCAAAAAGTAAATATATTTTATGATTCACTTTCTGTGCTTAAGGCTTTAGAACTTTCATCATCTAAAAATCCTCAAATACAAAAGTTGATTGAAAAACATCGCTTCCGAGCCATATCGGCATTGTCGGCAATGAATATGCTGACAAGAAAGCAAAGGATCGCTCAATCTTGATCCATCTATTTTAAAATTCCTTTTAATAATTTTAAACCATTTATCAACAGATACATATTGTCTGAATGGCAAGGCGAATGGGACCGTGCAATAAATAACAAACTCCATGCCATTAAACCTGTCGTTGGAACAAAATGCTCTCCTCCGCAGTTTTCCAGGAAAGAGGATGTAGTATTAACGCGACTGCGAATCGGCCATACCAGAGGACACCGAGGACACCTAGGCGAATAAATTCTACGATAGTTCTCATCAGTTATATGATGCGGCTCTCTTAACAAGAGGCTATACTCAGCATACTCTCCGTCCTTACATTGATTCTGAAATTAATCATAAACGCCATTTCTTCAAAATATCCTTCAATAATAAGGGTATGGATTTTATAGATTTGCCCAGTATCTTCCGTGAGAGATCGGTGCTTTCTTCCATTCCTGCTTATTTTCAAAATACTGAAACACCTTTAATTTGCTATAAATATAACAAACCTGTTAGATCTATCATTTTTAATTTCAATAAACTTGTTTCAGATCTTGATATTGATACTAATACTCCTGATTCATGTGATTGTAAAAACTATTGCTATCCTGCTGCTGGTCATGTAATTACTGGCAATTTGAAAATTATTCCTGATTCTAGGATACGGAATATAATTTCTAAAGGACCGAAGTATCGGTTTCCTTCTAAAATTGATTTCAGTAAATGTAGAGATGAAATCGCTGCTTCCTTGAATGAATTCGGTAATCGATGGTGTAAGCGAGAGTATGTTGAGCATAAAGCCCTTAAGGGCTGGAAACTTAGCATTTTAAAACTAATGAATAAACGCATTTCTTTCTATTCTCAAAATACTAACGTATTACCTCCTAAGCCCAAGACGTCTTTACGTCATCTTAAACTAGGTATTCAAGAATTTCATAAGAAGTTTGTTTTGGCCCCTGCAGACAAGGTCGCTAACAGCGTCGTCGTTGTGTGACGGCTCCACTATGTTAACACGCTTAAACAGGAGCTTGGTGGTACTAAGGCATATGAACTTCAGCCTTTAGCTGAAGAGAGAGCTATAGTAGATAAACATGTTTGTCTTTCAGCCACCAAGTTTTATGTGTGTGTTACGAAGGCCAAGACAAGCTTCCTGCGCTATACTGGTTACCAAAACTTCATAAAAGACCTTACAAAGCACGGTTTATTGCAAATTCTAGCTCTTGCACTACCACTGAACTTTCTAAATTATTAACTTCCTGTCTTACTGCTATCTAAACGCATGTGATTAAATATTGTGATAAAGTCTTTGAAAGATCAGGAAGAAATCTGTTTTGGTCTATAAAAAATTCGAATGAGGTTTTAAATAAATTGAAATCCAGACATTTTCGTGCTTCAAGTCTGTCTACTTATGATTTTTCCACTCTTTACACTACACTTCCTCATAATCTTATAAAAGAAAAGCTTAATGATTTAATTGAATGGGCTTTTCACAGAGAAGATTCTCTCTATCTTGCATGTAATGTAGGAAATGCATTTTTCACTTCTAAAGAGCATAAGAATTATACACTTTGGTCATGTCAGAAAGTGTGTGATGCCCCCACCTTTCTACTTGACAATATTTATATTAGATTCGGTACTAAGTTATTTAGACAAATTGTGGGTATTCCGATGGGTACGAATTGCGCACCTCTTGTGGCTGATCTGTTATTGTATTGTTATGAAAGAGACTTCATGTTGTCGCTTTCCATTGTAACCAATCTGAAATTATTGAAGCTTTTAGCTCCACTTCTAGATATTTAGATGATTTATTAAATATTGATAATACTTATTTCGATGGTTTGATCAGTCAGATTTACCCCCCAGAACTTCAGTTAAAAAAAGCAAATTTTTCTGATACCGAGGCCCCGTTTTTGGATTTACATCGATCTATTGTAGATGGGTTTGTTTCGTGCAAAATTTATGATAAACGCGATGACTTTGATTTTGAGATTGTAAATTTTCATTTTTTGGCTGGTGATGTTCCTCGTGCGCCATCCTATGGCGTTTATATTTCGCAATTAATTCGATTTGCTAGAGTGTGTTGTCATGTAACTGACTTCAACACTCGTAATAAATTAATAACGGCTAAACTCCTTAATCAGGGTTATCGTTGCCATAAACTACGCAAAGCCTTTTCAAAATTTTATAGACGCCATTCTGATTTAATTTCAAAATTCAATATTGGACTTAAATCTCTTCTGCAACAAGGTCTATCGGAACCCGAGTTTTATGGTGACTTAGTATATAAATTTAGAAAAATATATAACCGCAATGACTTCAGCACCCAATTTCGTAAAATCATTCTTCGATATAAAAAGATTGGGTACAACATGGATGTTATACGACAGACTGCGTGCATGGTAGTTAACCCAATCACGGTTTGCAACTTTGCTTCCCTCTTTAATTGCACGCCGATGGGTCAGGCCTCAGATTCTATGACGGCTCAAACGTAAAGGCGTATTGAGAATTAGAGAGATCTAATTCAAGGTAATGTTGGTTGGTGCCTGATGCTCTATCTCTGGTCGGGCCCATCGGAGTCTAACTGTTGGTTTTCTTTTGCTCCAGCATTTCAGTGGTTTCTTGCTGTCGAGTCCTCACCGTTGTCTCACCTCTGTGGTTCTTTGATTTTTTGTGTTCACGGAGATGTTGCACTGATGAGTTAGGAGGCCTTCATGCGGACTGAACAAATTATTTGTCTAAATCGCGACGGAAGTAAGGGCGAGGATTGTGGCCACGTAAAATCGATTTAAGCCCCCCAGTGGAAATCTTTCTACTGACCGTTCCTAGGCGGTTCTTCTGTGGGGGTTTATTTATGGTGTTGCTTGTTACTTACTGTGTGTATCACTTGTGTCTTTTTATTTTGGATGGCCATATTGCCATTTTGTGGGAAAGTAACTGTCCTTATGGCCTTCCTTTGTTTAGGTTTTCATTATGGTCTGTTCGCTTAATGTTTGTGTTTCTTTCCCTTTGGTGTCTTTGATGGGTGGAGTAAGTTAATTGTATCAATTCCTGATCTTTGTTTTACTTCTACTTCACATGTATTTTATACGACAGACTGCATGCATGGTAGTTAACCCAATCACGGTTGGCTACTTTGCTTCCCTCTTTAATTGCACGCCGGTGGGTCAGGCCTCAGATTCTATGACTGTTCCAACGTAAAGGCTTATTGAGAATTACCGAGATCTAATTCAAGGTAATGTTGGTTGGTGCCTGATGCTCTGTCTCTGGTCGGGCCCATCGAAGTCTGACTGTTGGTTTTCTATTGCTCCAGCATTTCAGTGGTTTCTTGCTGTCGAGTCCTCACCGTTGTCTCACCTCTGTGGTTCTTTGATTATTTGTGTTCACGGAGATGTTGCACTGATGAGTTAGGAGGCCTTCATGCGGACTGAACAAATTATTTATCTAAATCGCGACATAAATAAGGGCGAGGATTGTGGCCACGTAAAATCGATTTAAGCCCCCAATGGAAATCTTTCCACTGACCGTTCCAAGGCGGTACTTCTGTGGCGATTTATTTATGTTGTTTGTTACTTACTGTGTGTATCACTTGTGTCTTTTTATTTTGGATGGCCATATGGCCATTTTGTGGGAAAGTAACTGTCCTTATGGCCTTCCTTTGTTTAGGTTTCCATTATGGTCTGGTCGCTTAATGTTTGTGTTTCTTTCCCTTTGGTGTCTTTGATGGGTGGAGTAAGTTAATTGTATCGATTTCTGATCTTTGTTTTACTTCTACTTTACTCATTCTTATATTTTTTATGGTGATGATCAGCCTTCTTGTGTAGGTTGTGATCAGCCATTCACTGTGAAACATATCTTAATTGAATGTTTAGACTTTTCACAGTCTCGTAACCTATACTTTAAAGTTGACACTTTCAACGCAACAATTGTTTCAAGATGTACCTGTTGATGATATTATTTTATTCTTAAAAGAAATTGGACTTTTTCATAAGATTTAACTGTTTCAGATTTTTATACATTTCATACTAACGTTTTTTACTTTTAATATCCTCATAAATATTCATGCCGTTTAACCATTAACCGCTTGACGCTTATGACCCACATAGAGGGTTGACGCGTCGTTAAACACGAAATCATCATCATCATCAAAACAAAAATGTATAAACGATACAAACACTCAAAGACAAACCATTTCAGAAATAAACTGCGACAGAAGAACCGCTTTGAAACGGTCAGTGAAATGAATTCCACTGGGAAGGTTAAATCGATTTTAACCCAGCCGTAATCCTCGCCCTTACTTCCGTAATGATTTAGACAAATAATTTGTTCAGTCCGCATGAAGGCCTTCTAACGCATCAATGTAGCATCTCCGAGAACACAAAAATCAAACTACCACAGAGATGAAACAACGGTGAGGACTCGACAGCAAGAAATCACTGAACTGCTAGAGTAAAACAAACAAAAAGTTAGATTCCGATGGGTCCGACCACAGTCAGAACACAAGGCACAAAGCAATAATTCCTATAATTAAATTATGTCTATTTCGCAATAATAAATCGAAGTGGAGGCAATGATCAGAAATCGATACAATCAACCCACTGCTCCCATCAGAGACACCAAATGGAAAGAAACACAAACATGAAACAACATACCCTAATGGAAACATCAATAGCGGAAAGCCAATTGGACAGCAATAGCGGAAAGCCAATTGGACAGTTACTTTCCCACAAAATGGTCAAAAGGTTATCCAAAATAAAATAATATAAGCGACACAAATACCACAAGACAAACCATGACAAAAATAAACCACGGCCGAAGAATCGCCTTGGGACGGTCAGCGAAAACGAATTCAACTGGGGGAGTGGGTGGGGCTTAAATCAACTTTACTTGGCCACAATCCTCGCCCTTACTTCCGTCGCGATTTTGACAAATAATTTGTTCAGTCCGCATGACGGCCTCCTAACTCATCAGTGCAACATCTCCGTGAACACAAATGATCAAACAACCACAAAGATGAAACAATCTTTACGTTGGAACCGTCATAGAATCTGAAGCCTGACACACCGGCGTGCAATTAAAGAGGAAAGCAAAGTTGTCAACCGTGATTGGGTTATCTTACATGCATGCAGTCTGCCGTATAACGTTTATGTTGTACCTAAACTTTTTATATTGAATAAAGATTTAACAACATTGGGTGCTGAAGTCATTGCAATTATATATTTTTCTAAATTTATATACTAAGTGACCATACAATTCGGGTTCCGATTTCTCCTTGTTACAGAAGAGAGTTAAGTCCAACACTGAATGAGAGTCTGTTGAGTATAATGCTCTCAAAGAATGGAAACTTAGCATTCTGAGACTGGTGAACAAACGCTTTTCTCTATACTCTCAAAATAAGAACTTATTACCCCTTAAAACCAAGACGTCTTTGCGTCACCTTAAACTAGGTATTCAGGAATTTCAAAAGAAGATTGTTTTGGCTCCAGCAGGCCACTAACATGTGGTCATGCTTTGACGACTGCACTTTTTTAATACTCTGCAGCAAGAACTTGGTGGTACTAAGGCCTATGAACTGCAGTCTATGGCTGTAGAGAGGGCTTTAGTTGAGGACCACGTTTATCATTCAGCCGCCAAATTTGCTGTATGCGTTGCAGAAGGCCAAGACAAGCGTTCTGCGTTTAATTGGTTATCTAAACTTCATAAAAGACCATCCGCAGAACTGAAACCGACGGCACACGAGTACTGGTAAACTGTATAGAGGAACTAAGCATGCCCAGGTAAAGCGGTGCGAGTCGGACCGTCCATGTTTATAAGCCCTATTGGTTTTATTGGGCGACAGGGCTTGAGAGGTCATTTCATCTCAGTGCACAAAATTGGAAGCAATGTCTCCAAAATGACCTATACAGTGTTGACGGGCACGTTAAACCTCAAATCAAACAAACAAAGCACGGTTTATTGCAAATTCAAGCTTTTGTACCATGACTGGACTCTTCAAATTATTAAATTCATGTTTTACTGCCATCAAAAACATGTGATTAAATATTGCGACAAACTCTTTTAAAGATCAGGGAGAAATCTGTTTTCGTCTGTAAAACAATCTAATGAAGTTTTAAATAAATTGAAATTAAGAAGTTTTCGAGCTTCACGTCTGTCTACTTATGACCCCCCTTTAAACCTGGTGTATGAATGTCATTTGACGTGTCACCAGTAACAATTCTGATTCTGATAAACTACACTACCTCATAATCTTATAAAAGAAAAAGCTTAATGATTTAATTGAATGGTCATTGCATAGGGAAATCGGCCTCTATCTTGCATGTAATGTAAGAAATGCTTTTTTCACTTCTGAAGAACATAAAAAATATACTTTATGGTCATGCCAGAAAAGGAGTGAAGCTTTCATCTTTCTACTTGATAACATTTACATAAGGTTTGGTACTAAGTTATTTATACAAATTGTGGGTATTCCAATGAGTAAAAATTGCGCATCCCTTGTGGCTGATCTGTTCTTGTTTGGTTATGAAAGACACTTCACGATGTCCCTTTCCGTTAAAAATCAATCTGCAATCATTGAAGCGTTTAGCTCGACTTCTAGATATTTGGATGATTTATTTAATATTGACAGTACCCTATTTCGAGGATTGATCTGTAAAATTTAGCCCCCACCCCCCCAGAACTTCAGTTTAATAAAGCAAATTCTTCTGAAACCGAGGCCCCGTTTCTGGATTTACAGTTATTGTAGATAGATTTGTTTCCCGCAAAATTTATGATTAATGCGATTTTTATTTTGAGAATGTAAATTTTCATTTCTTTGATGGTGATGTTCCTCGTGCGCCATACTATTGCGTTTATATTTCGCAATTAATTCGATTTGCCACAGAGTGTCTAGTCATGTAACTGATTCAACACTCGTCATAAATTGTCAACTGCCATTCGTCTTAATCAGGGTTATCAGTGGAGTAAGTTAATTGTATCGATTCCTGATCTTTGTTTTACTTCTACTTTTTTTATCAGTTTCAAAAAAATACGCAAAGCCTTTTCAAAATCTATAGTCGTGATTCCGAGTTAGTTTCAAAATTCAATATTGGAATTCAATCTCTTCTGCAACATGGTCTATCGGAACCCGAATTTTGCGGTAACTTAGTATATAAATTCAGAAAAATATATTATTGCAATGACTTCAGCACCCAATTACGTAAAATCATTCTTCGATATACAAAGATTGGGTACAACATATATATTATACAGCCCCCGCCCATAGGGCTTGAAGAAATATATGGGCTGCATGATGCTTCAACGCAGAGCTGAATCCGGCCCGCACACTAGTACTGGTAAACCGCTTAGAGGATCTAAGCCTGTCCAGGAACCGCGGTGCGAGGCGGACCGTCCATGCTTATAAAAAGTAGAAGTAAAACAAAGATCAGGATCGATACAATTAACTTAATCCACCCATCAAAGACACCAAAGCGAAAGAAACACAAACATGAAGCGACCAGACCATAATGGAAGCCTAAATAAAGGAAGGCCATAAGGACAGTTACTTTCCCACAAAATGGCAATATGGCCATCCAAAATAAAAAGACACAAGTGATACACACAGTAAGTAACAAACAACAACATAAATAAACCGCCACAGAAGAACGCCTTGGAACGGTCAGTGGAAAGAATTCCACTGGGGGGGGCTGTAATCGATTATACGTGGCCACAATCCTCGCCCTTACTTCCGTCGCGATTTAGACAAATAATTTGTTCAGTCCGCATGAAGGCCTCCTAACTCATCAGTGCAACATCTCCGTGAACACAAATAATCAAAGAACCACAGAAGTAAACTCTATTGGTTTCATTGAGCGACAGGGCTTGAGATGTCATTTTATCTCAATGTCGGGTAAAAGTCCAACAAAATTGGAAGCAACGTCTCCAATATGACCCTTACAGTGTTGACGGGGACGTTAAACCTCAAATCAAACAACCAAAAACATAAATATTATACGAAAGACTGCAATCAGGGTAGTTAACGAAATCACGGCTCTTTAATTGCAAGCCAGTGGGTCAGGCCTCAGATTCTATTGCGTTTCCAGCGTAAAGGCTTACTGAGAATTAGATAGTATCTCACTTTATGTAATGTTGGTTGGTGCCTGATGATTTTTCCCTGGCCAGGCCCATACGAGTCAAACTTGGTTTTCCTTTGCTCCAGCATTTCAGTGGTTTCTTGCTATCAAATCCTCAAAGTTATTTCATCTCTGTGGTTGTTTGATTTTCGTGTTCACTGATGCGTTAGGAGGCTTCATGCGGACTGAAGAAATTATTTGTCTACATCACGATGGAGGTAAGGGCGAGGATTATGGTCACGTAAAATCGATTTAAGCGATCCCCACCCCGCCGCTTACAAGTGGAATTCGTTCAACTGATCGTTCCAATGCGGTTCTTTTGTCGTGTATTTTTTTGTTTGTTTATTTGTTTGATTTGACATTTTACGTCCCCGTGAACACTGGAAAGGTCATTTTGGAGACGTTCGCTCCAATTGTGTGGGACTTTTACCCACAATTGAGATGAAATGACATCTCAATCCCTGCCGCCGAATGAAACCAATAGGGTTTATAAGCATGGACGGTCCGACTCGCACCGCTTTGCCTGGGCAGCCTTAGAACCTCTAAGCGGTTTACCAGTACTCGGGTGCGGGTCGGTTTCAGCTCTGCGTGGAAGCATCATGCAGCCTATCTATTTCTTCAAGCCGCGATGGGCGGGGGCCGTTTTGTTTTGATTTATCTTTGAGTGGTGTATCGCTTTTATTTATTTTTTTTTTTGTTTTGGATAACCAATTGGCCATTTTATAGGTAAATACTTGTCCTTTTAGCGTTCCACTATTGATGTTTCCATAAGGGTCTAGTTGTTTCATGTTTTAGTTCCTATCCCGTTGGTGTCTCTGATGGGAGCTGTGGGTTAATTGTATCGATTCATGATCATTGCCTTCTATTCGTTTGGTAAATTAAATCGGAATAACGTCTATAAAATTTTGAAAACTCTTTGCGTTGTTTATGATACCGATAACCCTGATTAAGAAGTTTAGCAGTTAACAATTTATTACGAGTATTCAAGTGAGTTACAATACTTGACACTCTGACAAATCGAATTAATAGTCAAATATAAACGCCATAGGATGCAGCACGAGTTACATCACCATCCAAGAATGGAATATTTACAATCTCAAAATTATCGCGTACATCCTATATTTTGGAGAAAACACACCCGTCTACAATAGATGTATGTAAATCCAAAAACGGGGCCTCGGTATCAGAAGAATTTGCTTTATTAAATTGTAGTCCTGGGGAGTAAACGGTAAACTCGTTTACTTCGTCTATTGGAAGTCTACTTCTTAAATCTGAACATTTTGCATAAATTAACATGCATGGTTTGGTTTGTTTAATTTACGTGACATAAGGGAAATTAAAAGGGGAAAGATCAAGAACTGATACATCGGACCCCAAATTCTTCCAACAATATTAAAAGGCCGAAGCATTGAGTGACGATAGTAAACAAAACGCACCACAGGTAAACCGAATCAGCAACTCTTTCCCAAACACGTGTTGACTCGGGTTATCCTAAAACAACTAAAAAGGAGCAATATACATAATATAGGCAATAATCTGAATTACCAACTTGACAAATATTAAACCGGAAGGACAAATGTAACCAAAATGAAAAACCAAAAAGGGAGGAGAATCAGAAACTTAACTACAATCTGTGATGGATCAAAAGCTACTAGCCAGGCAGCAGCGCATCTGCAAATTTTGTTGATATTAGAATTGAGACAGATGGCGGCAGAGGCAGAACCATTTACAAGCATGTAAAGGTTAGTGTCATAAGCGAATAATTTCATTAATGTACAATAGGAAGAATAAAAGGCACTGCTGGTGCACTGCAGCCCTAATAAATGCCCAGCCCGATTAACCTGCCCAGCCCGATTAACCACCTGGTAGCACAGCTCGCTGTCTTGTAAGAACTGGTCCCGTGACTCCAGCAGCTTTAAATTTGTACACATGACCCGCGTGCCAAACAAGATCGAATGCTTTGCTGATGTCACACACAACAGCCCATACCTCTTTCCCAGCACCGAGAACTTCGCAGAAAGTATGATATAAGAATTTTAGCGGATTAACTGTTGTGTCACCAGGAATAAATCCGACGTGCAGAGATGCAAATTAAAATTGAAAAGAGAAATGATCAGGAACTGATACAATCAGATCAAAAACCCTTCCCTCAATACCACCAGTTAAAGAAGCCGAAACACGGAGCGACGACAGCAAACAGAACGGCCAACAGGCAAACCGAGTCAGCAGCTCCCTCCCAAACAGGCGGCGAACCAGAACATCCAAACTTAACAAAAAAAAAAGAAGATACACGCAACGCAGAGCCAGAGCCACCATTGTAACATGATCCAACAAAGTAACAACACACACGGCCAAAGAAAGAAACAGAACCCCCGACACAAAACACGAAGGAACAACGGCAAAAACATCATATATGGGGCAGTGTTACCGCCTGTGTTGGTTTAAAAATTGATCTACAATACCAATAAAGATGATGTATTCCTTATTGCTAACTAAAGTGGTATCGTATCTTTAAAGGTGCATTATTGAGCTATCTGGAAAAAATGCTTCCAAAAATAAAATACATATAGCCGGTATTTGTCTTTAAAACAATACAAATGAATGCATTTCATGCAAAAATGCAAACAATTATGATGACAGGTAAACGAGTTTGAGAGGGAGTCCCTAACTAGGTTTGAACACTAGTTAGATCTATTTTTAGTTCGTGACACAAATAGAATCCCCATATATGACGTTATGCGACGTTCATTTTTGGCCTTGTTTGCTTAGGCCATGCCTGAATCGGAAAAAAATATGACACCGAATACCATGCCATAAGTAACGACACTCAGAGAAGATACTGTCGCCATGTATGTGTAAAGTGACAGATTTATTTTTAGAACAGAAATTCCGAACACATGTTCAGAGCGAAGGGTAAACAAGAATGAAAACGACCATTTTCACAAAGTTCTGAAGCTGTATTTGGCTCCAAAAGTGTACACATGACAAAGGAATATGGATTGAAGATAAAAACCAGAAAAAAATTTTGAGATCCGGTAGCTCAATAATGCACCTTTAAGAATGGAAGAATATTATGTAAAGGGTGTTGGCCGACAGTAGTCTGGTGGAGAGAGAAACGAGTACAATATGTTGAAAGCAGTGAAGCCAGTGATCAGGAATCGATACAATTAACCCACAGCTACCAGCAGTGACATCAAAGGGAAAGAAACACAAACATGAAATAACTAAACCCTAATGGAAACACCAATAGCGGAGTGCCAAAATGAAAATTGATTTCCTAAAAATGGCCAACTGGCTATCCAAAACAAAATAATATAAGCGAAACACACACTTAGAGACATACCATAACAGAACAATTGTTCAGTCTGCATGAAGGCACCCTAACGTATCAGTGCAGCATGTCCTAGAACACAAAAAGCAAGCAACCACAGAGATGAAACAACGGTGAGGACTGGACAGCAACAGAAGAACACCGCCTTGGAACGGTCAGTGAAACGAATTCCACTGGGGGGGGGGGGCTTAAATATATTTTACGCAGCTGCAATCCACACCCTTACTTCCTCGTAACGCATCAGTGCACTCTCCGAGAAAACAAAAATAAAACAAACACAAAAATGAAACAACGGTGAGGAGTAATTTATGTTGTACCCAATTTTTATATGGAAGAAAGGTTTTACGAAATTGGGTGCTGAAGTCATTGCAATCATATATTTTTTTCTGAATTTATAAACTGCGTGACCATACAATTCAGTTTCCGACAGACCTTTTTGTAGAAGAGATTTATCCCCAACTCTTGATTTGAGTATATTTTCCTTGGAAAGTTCTGTATAGTGTGTTGGCCGACAGTAATCTTGCGGAGAGAGAAGCAAGTATACAAAATGTGTCTATTTCTCTTCGCGTTTGTGAGTCAAGATAGTTGAAGTTGAGGTCACCAGTGTCTGCAATGCCAATATCAAGAGTGAGTGCAGTAGAGTCCTCTATGTTACTGTAACATTGCACGACCCGCAGAAAAAGCGACCGACTGAAGTCGATTGATTTTCTAAGAGTGCCCTAAAATCACCGTGTCATTCTGTCAGTCTGAAAGTCTGTCTGTCCGTCTGTAACCCGTTTGTAAAAATTGGTGATAGTGACTAAACCACTTGGAATATTTAAACATTTTTGGCATACTGATAGATATCAATGAGATCTAACCAATGAATTTGCGAAATATTACATTCCATTTAGTATAGCCTCGCCGAGGCGAAAAATGTGAAAATTTTCGAACTGCTTCTCCTCGGAAACCGTTGGGCCGATTGAAGTCAAATTTCAAATGGAGCCTCTATGGGATGGGGAAACCAAAAATTGCTCATGGGGTCCAGGTCACATGACCAAAATGGCCGCCAAGCCATATATGGTAAAAACCCTTCAAAAATAGTCTTCTCCAGAACCACTGGTCAGATTTCCACGAAACTTGATAAATAGCATCTGGGACGTAGGCCCTTCATAAATTGCTAAATTGGTGACCCTGGGTTGACCTTGACCTTCTTTGTGCCTAGGTCAAACTTTGACACATATGCTTTTGTATTGGAAAAGTGAGAATGCATTTTATCCTGCAAACGATTCAGAATACAGTACTAAAGTATAAGATATATTTTTGCTCCTTACGATAAGGCGCATTTATTGGGAGAACCGTTTTAGGTCCAGGTTACATGACCAAAATGGCCGCCATACCCATATATGGTAACACTCATAAAGCTAGAAGCATCCGGCGGGTCGTGCACTTCAGCTGAAGCACTGGTTTCGCATAAGAATTAGGTGCCCTTTAAAAGACACAGAAGAGAATTGTTTTCTTGTTATTTGCCAATACTATCATTATGCATTCCAGACCTCTAATTTCTATATACTCAACCCCTATAAACACTTAAAGACAAACTATAACAAACATGAACCGCGAGAGAAGAGTGCCTTAGGGCTGTGAGTGAAACGAATTGCACTGGGATGTGGTGTATAATCGATTTTACGCTGCCGCAAGACGGAATGAGCAAAGCATCAGTGTTACTGGTTTGACTAAGCCATGTCCCTGTAAATAATTACATGTCAAAATTAAAAAAGTACAAACGATCATTATCAGGGAAAGAACCTGAACAACCAACTTGACAAACATTAAACTGGAAAAACAAACGCAACTAAAAAGGAACAACCCAAAAGGGGAAAGAATCAGAATAATCAAAGTAACAACATATATGATAAGGGAACGAATCAAAAACAACCAACACAAAACATGAAGAAACCAAAGCAAAAGCACCGATTTGGGAAGGTCACTAAAAGTTACTAGTTGGTTTACGGGATCCCAACCCTCACCATCACTTTCACTGTGGTTCAAGCATGTATTTGTTTGGTCCGCGTGAAGGTTTCCTAACTCATCCGTGAATCATTTCGGTAAAGATAGAAATTACAATTAAAACCAAGTTGACTCAAGGCTGAAGACTCGGCAGTAAAACACGCTGAGCCATTCGGCGCTGAACAAAACGCCACAGGAACGCCGTAGCAAATGCAAACAAGCAGTTGAACCCCGTTGGACCAAGCAACGGACATTAAAGTTCCTGCTCCGACCAACTAATAAACAGTTTTATGCCAAAGCCATTATGGAGTCTGAACCTAGATCAACCGGCGTGCAATTAAAGGGGAACGCATAATGTCTGACCGTGACTGGGTCAAACACAATGCATGCAGACTGTCGAATAGTATTTATATTATATCCAATACGTTTGTAACGTTTAATGATTTTCAAAAATTGTTCTTGCCTTTATTTTTTCTTAATGTATATATAATATCGCCAAAAATGTTCATCCAAGAATGAATGCACAAAAATTACGGAACCTGTTACTCGTATATGAGTAGTCAACTTTGTTAGACTAAATTTTTGCCTATCCCAAGTAAGCGGGAAGTTGTGTTCTTATTTGCAGATGGTATGGTAGTGAGAGAGATTACAATGTAATGGTGCTTGATATGATGGGCCCCCATTTAGAAGATCTCTTCAATTTCTGTGGTAGGAGATTTACTATGAAAACAGTGCTTATGTTGGCAGACCAGGTGAGATCGTTGTAAACGTAGCATGTAGCCGATAAGATAATACAGTATTTGAAATATAAAAAATGTCCTAGGATCCGTAGAGGTAGAGCACATTCTGGTGTAGAACGATTTCTTTCCTGTCTCTAAAGAGAGATTTTGTCTGAGGAAAAACTAATAGTTTTCGTATTTCTGCTGCAAACATAGGTAGTTAGCGTTTGTGAGAATTAGCTGCTTATTATGAATTAAGGTGTTTACCTCAAAGTAGAAGTAAAACAAAGATCAGGAATTGATACAATTAACTTACTCCACCCATAAAAGACACCAAAGGGAAAGAAATACAAACATTAAGCGACCAGACCATAATGGAAACCTAAACAAAGGAAGGCCATAAGGACAGTTACTTTCCCACAAAATGGCCATATGGTCATCCGAAACTAAAAGACACAAGTGATACACACAGTAAGTAACAAACAACAACATAAAATAAATCGCCACAGAAGAGCCGCCTTGGAACGGTCAAATCAGTTTTGTTCACGGTGCACCCACCTATATGCTTTCCCTTAAATATGCATTAGCGGAAAAAAACTTGAGAACCAAAGATGATTTAGTTTAAAAATCGAAAAATTATAAAAATAAAATACGATATTGGTAATGTTAATAAATCTCTTACAAAACAAAGTCCATTATCCGTAACAGTGATAAAGCAATTTTAGCCAGTCGGCATAATCACGTCACCTAAGTGAACGGCAAAGTATTTTCATGGATTTTAAACTTAGTCAACTGATTTTAGAATGAAAACTGAAGCTTTACACTAGTCTGTTTGTGCATAAACCATTCCAGACTATAATCAAATTTCATTGTCTCCATTTTTACGAGGAAATTTTTAGCTCACCTGGGCCGAAGGCTTCAGGGGAGCTTTTAGTATAACTGGTCATCCGCCGTCCGTCGTCTGTCCGTCACCACTTTTGACCAGTTATATCTCTGCAGCCTGCAGGTTGATCTCAATCATTTCTTACCTGTAGCATGCCTTGGGTGGAGCAACGAAGAATTTAGCTTTTTATCAAAATTGAATGAAAACTTTGGTTGCTATGGCAATTCCGATTTCCCCATAGACTTATAATGGAAAATGCTTGTCATCACCGTAGCACCTTCAGTTTTGATCGGATCTTTCTGAAACTTATATGTAAGGTGGCTCAGGATAAAATATCGGATGAGTTCGAAAACCGGCCAAGTCGGCCCATTAATGATAGAGTTACGTCCCTGTGATTGTTTAAAATGCCGATGTTTGACCTTGTCATCACAATAGCCCCTTCAGTTTTGATTGGATCTTTATGAAACTTATATGTAAGGTGACTGGGGATAAAAGCTCGGATGAGTTTGAAAACCGGCCAAGTCAGCCTATTTATTATAGAGTTACGTCCCTTTGATTGCTGAAAATGCAGATATTTGTCCTTGTCATCACCGTAGCCCCTTCAGTTTTGTTCGGATCTTTCCGAAACTTATATGTAAGGTGGCTGGGGATAAAAACTTGGATGAGTTCGACAACCGGCCAAGTTGGTCCATTTATAACAGAGTAACGTCCCTTTGATTGCTGAAAATGATGATTTTTGACCTTGTCATCACCGTAGCCCTTTCAGTCTTGATCGGATCTTTCTGAAACTTATATGTAAGGTGGCTTGGGATAAAACCTTGGATGAGTTCGAATACCGGCCAAGGTGGCCTATTTATCATAGAGTTAGGTCCCTTTGATAGCTGAAAATGTTGATTTTTGACCTTGTCATCACTGTAGCTCCTTCAGTTTTGATCGGATCTTTCTGAAACTTATATGTAAGGTGGCTGGGGATAAAACCTCGGATGAGTTCGAAAACCGGCCAAGTCGCCCCATTTACTATATAGTTATGTCCCTTTGATGGCTGAAAATGTCAATTTTTGACCTTGTCATCACCGTAGCCCCTTCAGTTTTGATCGGATCTTTCTGAAACTTATATGTAAGTTGGCTGGGGAAAAAGAATCGGATGAGTTTGAAAACCGACCAAGTTGGCCCATTTATAACAGAGTAACGTCCCTTTGATTGCTGAAAATGCTGATTTTTGACTTTGTCATCACCGTAGCCCTTTCAGTTTTAATCGAATCTTTCTGAAACTTAAATGTTACGTGGCTGGGGATAAAATCTCGGATGATTTCGAAAAGCGGCAAGTTGGTCCATCTATCACAGAGTTACGTCCCTTTGATTGCTGAAAATGACGATGTTTGACCTTGTCATCACAGTAGCCCTTTCAGTTTCTATCGGATCTTTCTGAAACTTATATGTAAGGTGGCTGGGTATAAAACCTTAGATGAGTTCTAATACCAGCCAAGTTGCCCAATTTACTATATAGTTATGTCCCTTTGATTGCTGAAAATGTTGATTTTTGACCTTGTTATCACTGTAGCCCCTTCAATTTTGATCGGATCTTTCTGAAACTTATATGTAAGGTCGCTGGGGATAAAACCTCGGATGAGTTCGAAAACCGGCCAAGTCGCCCCATTTACTATATAGTTATGTCCCTTTGATGGCTGAAAATGTCAATTTTTGACCTTGTCATCACCGTAGCCCCTTCAGTTTTGATCGGATCTTTCTGAAACTTATATGTAAGGTGATTGGGGATAAAACGTAGGATGAGTTCGAAAACCGGCCAAGTTGGCCCATTTATCATAGATTTACGTCCCTTTGATTGCTAAAAATGCCGATTTTTGACCTTGTCATCACCATAGCTCCTTCAGTTTTGATCGGATCTTTCTGAAACTTATATGTAAGGTGGCTGGGAATAAAAACTTGGATGATTTCGAAAACCCGCCAAGTTGGTCCATTTATCACAGAGAAACGCCCCTTTGATTGTTGAAAATGACCATTTCTGACCTTGTCATCACTGTAGCCCTTTCAGTTTTGATCGGATCTTTCTGAAACTTATATGTAAGGTGGCTGGGGATAAAAACTTGGATGAGTTCGAAAACCGGCCAAGTTGGTCCATCTATCACAGAGAAAATGCCTATTTTTGACCTTGTAAGCACTGCTGCCCCCTTCAGTTTTGATCAGATCTTCATGAAACTTACAAACAAATAAGTCAGGCAGAAAAGCTCGGAGGAGTTTAAAAACTCGTGAGGTTTGCCTATTTGTCACAGAGTAATAACCCTTTTATTGCAGCAGTTAATTGCTTATTTTTGAACTTGTCATCACCATAACCCCATCAATTTATATCGGATCTTCTTAGCAAGTCAGGAATTAAAGCTTGAATGAGTTTGAAAGCTTGTGATGTCAGCCTATTTATCATAGAGTTACTTTCTACTTGATTTACAGAAATTGCTTACCCTTTCATCACTTTATCCTTCTATTAATCCTTCAGGAAAGGTTGGCACTTCCTGAAACTTTGAATCTGTTAGCTCAGGTGAGCGATACAGGACCAGCTTGGTGCTCTTGTTGTTGTTTCTATTCATTAGAATCGCTCAACAAGGACAATTGTAATGGATACACACAACTGGTGACCTATGTGAAAGACACAACATACCTTTCAAAATCAGAAACACCTCCCTCAACTATCCTGATATATGGATATCTGGTGCTATGGTAAGAATTCGCTGGGGACACAAGATTTAATTCGGATTATGCATGGTAAACGGTTGATTGGGAGGAGCGAGGATTTGATCTCACTCCCGTGTCCTGACCTAGATGGCCCCAGGAATAAAACGGGGCCTTGATATTCGGAGTTAAGTCCGAACGCAGTGGATGATCATTGGCTAGAATCGGGACAGAAAATGTGTCCAAAACTACTTGCTTGCTTCAACACCCTTGGCTGATTTCGTACAGCCCAGCTTAAAACTTCTGAGCCAGACAAATCCGGATATGCAGGTTTTTTGTTGCGAGTTGCCGACTCCTAGTTAGATGTCTGGCAAAGACTTGAGAGCCCCATTTATCCTGGATAATTCTTCACAGATTTAGGAGCTATGTAGAAGCAGTTTATTAAAAGGGTTCTCTCCCTTTGGTGTCTCTGATGGGAGATGTGGGTTGATTGTATCGATTCCAGATCGTTGCCTCTACTTCTATTATGTTGTCATTAAAGCCAATTTGTTTATGATTCTGCGAAAGGAATAATCGGATAAAATGTGATAAGCTTCTTATTGTCGCCCCTAATTTATGTACATAAAAGAAGTGAAAGCAATGATCAGGAATCGATACTATTAACCCACAGCTACCAGCTGTGACACCAACGGGAAAGAAACACAAACATGAAACAACTAGACCCTAATGGAAACTTCAAATACGGAAAGCCGAAAGGACAGTTACTTTCCCACAAAATGAACAGCCGGCTAACCAAAACAAAATAATGTAAGCGAAACATACACTCAGAGACAAACCATAACAAAAATAAACCGCGAGAGAAGAACGCATTGGAACGGTCAGTGAAACGAATTCCACTGGGGGACTTAAATCGATTTTACACAACTGCGATAAAGCTGTTATTTCCTGAATTTTAAGGTAACGGACGCTGAATTTATTTAGCACAAGGCTTCAAACAATAGCGGAAAGCCAAAACGACAGTTACTTTTCCACCAAATGGCTATCCAAAACAAAAAAAAAATATAAGCGATACACAAACTCAAAGACAAACCATATCAAACTTAAACCGCGACAGAAAAAAACGCCTTGGAACGGTCATTGAAAACAACTTGACTGGGGGGCTTGAATCGATTTTATGCAGCCTCAACCATCGTCCTTACTTCCGTTGCGATTTAGACAAATTATTTGTTCAGTCCGCATGAAGGCCTTCCGACTCATCAATGCAACATCTCCGAGAACACAGAAATCAATAACCAGAGACATATAACAATGGTGAGGACCCGACAGCAAGAAACCACTGAAAAGAAA
This sequence comes from Lucinisca nassula, assembly GCA_963580285.1. Classification (NCBI taxonomy): domain Eukaryota; kingdom Metazoa; phylum Mollusca; class Bivalvia; order Lucinida; family Lucinidae; genus Lucinisca; species Lucinisca nassula. The sequence continues at coordinate 14,451,203 of OY757010.1, forward strand.
ACCAACAGATATACTCCAATAGGCCCGACCAGGGACAGAGCTTCAGGCACCAATCAACATTACATATACTTCAACACATTAATTCTAACACGAGTTGCTTACACGATCTATAAGTTGAACTGTGTATTTTCCTTGCAGTTCAGTAAGGGAAAAGGATTTGTATGTCACATTTGTTGAAAGCAATTAAAAGTTTTTCCATAGACACTTTGTGAAAAAATAAGATTGGGTCTGATTATTTTGGATAGAATATTAAAAGATCATTTGACGGATATTATGAGGGTGCGTAAGGAACATAGTGGACTCAGTACCATTGACGTTTTTGTACGGGAAGCTTTGTTTCAAATCTGCCAACAAGTGCATTTTGCTGTGTCCTGATTTTGGAGAGAAGCGATACCATATGCTAACCTATAAGATGTAGCACTTTAGTCACAAAGATAACATATAGCTGTCCACAAGATATCGTTTTTTATGTTTCTCGTAATATATTTAGTTATTTGTTTCATATGAAGTTTATAACAGTTAATTGAAAGGGACTGAAAATAATTTGCTATTCATCCATAATTATTCTGTGTAAATAGCATTTCTCTAACGAAATTGCGGGTTGAAATATAAACCTTTTTTGTCTTGAGACATAAGGGTTTTACATGAGAATGTTGACGTGATGACAATAAAATTGGATACAACTAGCTAAAATGTTCTGTATGAATATACACAGATAATAATGATAAAATTAATAATAATAATTAAAATTATAATACTAATATAACTAAAACTACTACTACAACCTCTACTGCTACTGCTGCTTCTACTACAACTTCTACTACTTCTGATAATAAATAGTGTTATTACTTTTTCCACTACTGCGTCTATCATTGGGCCCCCGCCGATAGGTGCTTGAAGAAATATATTGGACTGCAAGGTACTTCTATACAGAGATGAAACTGACCGCACACGAGTACAGGTAAACTGCTTAGGAAGTCTCAGCTTGCCTTGGCAAAGTGATCTGAGTCGGACCATCCCTGTATAATAACCCTTTTGGTTTGTTTGGGCGGCAGGGCTTGAGAGGCCATTTCATTTCTGGTAAAGTCTCACAAACTGGAAGCAAAGTATCCAAAATGACCTTAATAATGTTGTCGAGTACATAACGTCTCAATACATGTACCAACAAACAAACAACTACTGCTGATGATACTACTTATATTAACTAAAATAATGATTTTAAAAATAAAAACGATGACATTGATAATTATACTCTTACTGCTACTTCCTATACTACAACTCAGAACTACAATAATAATAATATTAATAATAATAATAATAATAATAATAATAATAATAAAAACGATGGTAATAATAATTATATCTTGCTACTATTCCCAATGCTATAACTACTAATAGTACTACTGCTTATATCACTGTACTACTTCCATAGTCTAGTCAGCCTGTGATTAAAATGAGGTCAACCCAGAACAAATTGCAAAAGAAATGATAATGACTGAAATAGATAGATAAATATATATATTTAACATACCAAAAGTTGCAAACTGTATCTTATGGGGAAATTCTTATTTTTCAGCCCCTAGTAATATACCCTTTAAAACAAAGAGCATAAGAATTATACACTTTGCTCATATCAGAAAGTGTGTGATGCCCTCACCTTTCTACTTGACAATATTTATATCAGATTCAGTACTAAATTATCTAGACAAATTGTGGGCATTCCGATGGGTACAAATTGCGCACCTCTTGTGGCTGATATATTCTTGTATTGTTATGAAAGAGACTTCATGTTGTCGCTTTCCATTGATAACCAATCTGAAATTATTGGAGCTTTTAGCTCCACTTCTAGATATTTGGATGATTTATAAAATATTGATAATACTTATTTCGATGGTTTGATCAGTCAGATGTACCCCCCCCCACCAGAACTTCAGTTAAATAAAGCAAATTCTTCTGATACCGAGGCCCCGTTTTTGGATTCACATTTATCTATTGTAGATGGGTTTGTTTCGTGCAAAATTTATGATAAACGCAATGATTTTGATTTTGAAATTGTAAATTTTCCTTTTTTGGATGGTGATGTTCCTCGCGCGCCATCCTATGGCGTTTATATTTCGCAATGAATTCGATTTGCTAGAGTGTGTAGTCATGTAACTGACTTCAACACTCGTAATAAATTATTAACGGCTAAACTTCTTAATCAGTGTTATCGGTACCACAAACTACGCAAAGCCTTTTTAAAATTTTATAGACGCCATTCAAATTTAATTTCAAAATTCAATATTGGACTTAAATCTCTCTTGCAACAAGGTCTATCGGAACCCGAATTTTATGGTGACTTAGTATATAAATTCAGAAAAATATATAACCGCAATGACTTTAGCACCCGATGTCGTAAAATCATTCTTGGTTATAAAAATATTGGATATTATACGACAGACTGCATGCATGGTGGTTAACCCAATCACGGTTGGCAACTTTACTTCCCTCTTTAATTGCACGCCGGTGGGTCAAGCTTCAGATTCTATGACGGTTCCAACGTAAAGGCTTATTGAGAATTAGAGAGATCTAATGTTGGTTGGTGCCTGATGCTCTGTCTCTGGTTGGGCCCATCGGAGTCTAACTGTTGGTTGTCTTTTGCTCCAGCATTTCAGTGGTTTCTTGCTGTCGAGTCCTCACCGTTGTCTCACCTCTGTGGTTCTTTGATTATTTGTGTTCACGGAGATGTTGCACTGCTGAGTTAGGAGGCCTTCATGCGGACTGAACAAATTATTTGTCTAAATCGTGACGGAAGTAAGGGCGAAGATTGTGGCCACGTAAAATCGATTTAAGCCCCCAGTGGAAATCTTTCCACTGACCGTTCCAAGTAGAAGTAAAACAAAGATCAGGAATTGATACAATTAACTTATACCATCCATAAAAGACACCAAAGGGAAAGAAATACAAACATTAAGCGACCAGACCATAATGGAAACCTAAACAAAGGAAGGCCATATGGACAGTTACTTTCCCACAAAATGGCCATATGGCCATCCAAAATTAAAAGACACAAGTGATACACACAGTAAGTAACAAACAACAACATAAATAAATCGCCACAGAAGAGCCGCCTTGGAACGGTCAGTGGAAGATTTCCACTGGGGGGCTTAAATCGATTTTACGTGGCCACAATCCTCGCCCTTACTTCCGTCGCGATTTAGACAAATAATTTGTTCAGTCCGCATGAAGGCCTCCTAACTCATAAACCTGGCAACTTGCAAACAGGACAAACCCAGATCAGATACCACAGAACGCGGAGTCTCATTATGCCCTTCACTGCATACTTACAAAAAGGTTCAGCCATTTTTCCCAAATATTTCGTGGAAGCCACAACCTGACATCCCTGCTTTTAAAATGAACTCATTCCATACTGATATAAGGTGTTGAGGATTCCATTCGTTTAAAATGGGTTAAAAGTACGCAGTGTGGGTCGATAGTGTATTACCAAAATAAGACAGTTAGAATGAGTTTGGACAGGTGCACGTCAAGGCTTATATTGTAAGGAGTAAATTTTGCAGTTTAGACACAGATGAGACGCCACTTATTGTAGCGTCTGATCTGGGTCTGCTATTATAGTCCCTAAAAAGGCTGCTAGACATATACTCATAGCATGGGTTAATGTGTGTGTGTATGGGGTGGGGGAGGGGGGGGGGGCAATGTTACTTTTTTTTAAAGCGACCTGTCTGCGTCCTAGGCATGTGACCATAAATAAAGCAAATTATCAGCTCAGTCGCAAGTTCGATACCTGCCGGGTTCGGCAACATTCTTTTCAGGAGATTGATCGTAAAATCTGTTCCACGGTGATTCTATCCCTTTCGCGCTGATTCAAGAAGGGCAGTTGTTGGTTTCCGGTAAAAGACTGTGTACTGTGTTGCACTGACAATATCTAACCAAAGAAATTGCCTTAATGCCAGATCATTTCATAAATGGCCTCGTCGAGGCAATTTATTTTATATAATAATAATGGAGTATAATGTCTAAACCTCTTCAAATATTCATATGGATTGATATTGACAATAACTAACCCAAGAAACTGTCGTATGCAAGATCACTCCATAAATGGACTCACCGATGCAATATATATTTAGAAAAATGTTAACAGAGTAAAATGTTCAAACCTCTCTGAATAGTCCGATCATTTTTGGCATTCGGATTGATATTGTAACCCATGAGGCTGTTGTATGCAAGATTACTTTATGAATGGCCTCGCCGAGGCAAAATAATATAAAAAATGAATACGGAGTATAACATCTAAACCCGGCTTTGATCATTTTCGGCATACAGGTTGATATTGACAATACATAACCCGCAAAATTGTCTTATGCCAAATTACTTTACAAACGACCTCGCCTAGGCAAACTGAAAAATTATTTCGAAGTGTAACTTCTAATCTACTTGGAATATTTTTGACAACTGTTAGCATACAGATAGACAATGTACAGATCTAACCAACGCGATTCCTGAATGCCCAATTTCTTTATTTTAGCCTCGGCAAGGTAAAAAATTCACCCACTTACACGGTCTTATAACTTTCAACCCGATGGGTATATTTTTATAATGTTTTGCATGCAGATGTAAATTGACAAGATCAAGCTAATGGTATTGTCTAAAGCCAGATAGCTTTATAAACAGCCTCCCCGAGGCATTTTTTTAAAGACTGATTACGGATGTATAACTTATAAACTGCTGGAAAAGTATGATAATTTTTCACATGAAGATAAACATCATCAAGACGTAACCAAGAAGAATGTCTAATGCAAGATAAATAACCTCCTAAGGTAATTTTTCAAAAACTGATTACATAAAATAACTTTAAAGCCGCCAAACAATTGCGCAAGCCGCAGTTATTGCACGAACTATAGCTCAGCAGAAATCTTCAAGTAAACTGTAGAACTGCATGGTTGCTGTATTGCTCAAAAACATTGATTGTGGGTTCTTGATAAAACTGCCTCGTCAAGGCGGTTCAATCAAGTCCCCGCAATCAATGTTTTGAGCAGAGATAAGAAAATATCACAATTTTGTATCTTAAAATTTCGATTTTTTTGCCAAAAAATTGACAATGTATTTTGTACAGGCGTGTTTTCGTGATGGTTGTTGCGGGGTCTACACCTTAGCGTTTCCAAGGCGGTTCTTCTGTGGCGATTTATTTATGTTGTTGTTTGTAACTTACTGTGTGTATCACATGTGTCTTTTAATTTATTTTGGATGGCCACATGGCCATTTTGTGGGAAAGTAACTGTCCTTATGGCCTTCTTGTGTTTGGGTTTCCATTATAGTCTGGTCGCTTAATGTTTGTGTTTCTTGCCCTTTGGTGTCTTTGATGGGTCGAGTAAGTTAATTGTATCGATTCCTGATCTTTGTTTTACTTTTACTTTGAAATCCCACTGATATATTGTAAGCAACATAAATTTACTTAACCGAAAAGATGCTGCATGCTCATCTTTTAGTTAAGTGAAGTTAGTGTTTTATTCTAAATTTCAAGGGCATATTATTGCTAAACAATGACAGATTAGTAAATCTATTCAATACTTATTAAGTGAAAACGTTAAATTACCCCACGCACTATCTAAACAAAAGCAACACCTGGTGATTTTAACATTGTATTTTCCTAAGATTTTTTTATTTTTCAATAAACAGGTAAAATATACATAAAAGCAAATATACTCTGCAAAATAATCTGACCTACACCAAGCGAAAAGGCATCTTTGAGATTATGACTTCAGCAAAGTATCAAATAAGCCACAATACAAAATGAGACCGTATACAGGAGTGCCAGACTGCAAGAAGAAGCATTAAAACATTACATCAATGGTCACCCATACAGTGCACAGTAAAGACTCTGATCAGACAGGCTGATAGGAATTTTCGCTGGGCCCAGATGGTCGGAGATCCCTTTCCGTTTGACGTGGCATAGTTCTTGTACATTAGTCCTCAATTAGTTGCATAGATGTGCAAAACAAAGCATTAACCACTAAAACATGCACTGCATAGAGGAGATTATAGTCTCCCTTCCCTTCTTAGCGAATGAGAAATAAACTTAAGGCATTCCTATCACGTTAAAAAGTCCGTGTAATGAACAGCTCTGTAAACCCCACATTTTATAGAAAAAACTGGGGTTTACAGGGGTATACATTATTTTCTTATTTCTGCTCCAAGACATTGGTTGTTGGCACTTTTTATAGAAAAACTGAGGTTTTCTGAGGTATGCATTATTTTTCTAATTTCTGCTCCAAGACGTAGCTTGTTGGTACCCGATAGAACCGCCGCAACCACAACCTATTTGTAGTGTAAAAAGGAAAAAATAAACAGAAATATTATTCAGAATAGTAGCCATTTTGGAGCGCTATGTCACACGGATGTATTATCGTTATGTATTTTTTTGCTTCTTTGTTTCAAAATAGATAATAGTGTTCCAAACAATTCCAGGGAAAGTGCCTAAGTGGAAGAAGTTTTATTGTAGCCCCTTTAGTGATTTCTGCCATATTTCAATTAGAAGCCTCCGTGGTGCAGTGGTAACGCTACTCGCCTTGTAAACCGGGGATCGCAGGATCGATCCCGGGCTTCTCCAGACTTTCGGATGAGTCTTTAAACCGAGGTCCCGTCTCCATATGACCTTAGCTGTTGGTGGGACGTAAAACTCAAACACTCACTCACTCTGCCATATTTCAAATGAATTGTTGACTTTGTAACACATTTGAAGGCCTTTATGTACTATTGCGAGAATTAAATTACTTCTGCAACACTGCAAGAGGGACACCGAATTAAGACGGGCCTCCGTGGCCTAATGGATAAGAGCGCTGACTCTTAGTCATTAGGTCTCTCTCCGCCGTGGGTTCGAGCCTCGCTCGGGTCACGTGTGAGACGCCAAGTTCTTCAACGGAAGGTCAAGTGGTTTTACTCCGGGTACTCCGGTTTTCGCCCACCTATGATTAACGATCGGCTCGATATGAGTGAAATAATCTTGAAAGGGCCGTAAAACCAAAACAAAAAAAAAAAAAAAAAAAAAAAAAAAAACACCGAATTTAGTTACTGTTTAATATATATTGGGGCTTTAGTAATTGTAGTAAACTATATTGTAGTAATTGTAGTAAACTAGTAATTGTAGTAAACTAGAAGTACAACAAAGATCAGGAATCGACACAATAAACTTACTCCAACCATCAAAGACACCAAAGGGAAAGAAACACCATTATTTAGCGACCAGACCATAATGGAAACCTAAACAAAGGAAGGCCATAAGGACAGTTACTTTCCCACAAAATGGCCTTATGGCCATCCAAAATAAAAAGACACAAGTGATACACACAGTAAGTAACAAACAACACCATAAATAAACCGCCACAGAAGAGCCTGTCCAGGAACCGCGGTGCGAGGCGGACCGTACATGCTATTAACCCCTTTTGGTTTCATTGGGCGACAGGGCTTGAGATGTCATTTCACCTCAATGTCGGGTAAAAATCCCACAAAATTGGAAGCAACGTCTCCAAAATGACCTTTACAGTGTTGACGGGGACGTTAAACCTCAAATCAACCAACCATCTTCAAAATCTATATCTGCTATGTTAGTAGAATTTGAACAACTAACACCACGGCATTCTCCACACCCGACAGAACAATCAAGACCATGTTTTCAACAACTGCATCGTTTTGTATCACAGTTCTGTTTGCAGTTGCATCTGATTATTTGCAAGAGATTCTCAGGTGCTGGTGGAAGGTCAGTTTTGACTGGCATTATATTATCTTTTGCCAGTTCCCATCCCCAGTCTTCTGGAACAAGAGAGTTGTTTCCGGTCCATGTCTGCACTTGCAGATGGACTCTCTGACTGTGATATGCTGCAGCTGCAGAAGTTGGTGGCAATGTGTGAACCTGAACACAGGATGAGCTTTCCATGACTTTGGTAGCAAATTTTCGAAACTTCAACAGGTCAATGCCTTCGAGTGTTAATCCGCCAAACAGATGAATGACCAAATCTTCCCCAGCTTTGATTAGCTCTGCCTTTGACTTTGCATTTAAGAATGTGGTTAATAAACAACGAAATATGCTGTTCTTTAACAAAGCCTTCAGAACAGCAGGCTTACTTATACAAAAAATGCGAGATGTAGTGTCACATCCAGTTAAAGCATGAGCTAAAGGTAGTAAGCGTGAAACTTCATGTCCAAGAAGCGCCCTAGTCTTTTGCACATCCCACACCTTGCGTTTCAGTGAAGATGTATGTCTTATGTCAGACATGAAGTGCAGTTTGTGAGACTCTGGACAAACATAATACAGCAGCAATACAAGCAGATCTGTATCCTCACCAATGATAATTGTATCAGTGATATATGCACGCTCCACAGCCGTCGTAACAATTAGCAAGTCTGCATCTGCAGAAGCATGTTTCACGGTTATATCATTTTTGTGAGGTGCTCTCCAAGAAGATACAAAAAACTTTTGCTTATTTTGTGTGTTACTTAAGAAGGTTTCTTTCTTGGTTTTGAAAGGAGTGTCAAATCCGAATTTAATTTTGGTTCCAATATTACCCTTTGTTCGTCGCAAGTGAGTCATATCCTTGGTACTTGGTCCAGTATCATAACCATCAAAAACAACAACTGCATTGGTGTATTTTTGTTTGATGTATTCATAATATCTGTTACAAATGTCTGAAAAGGTGCTGCCTTTTTCCCAGGGTATATGTTGCACAAGAGAGCCACCATCAAGCACAAACTGAGTGGTGTCATTTGGACTGTAGGCTTTATCCTTTTCACAGTCTCCAATCGACCATATTGCCTAAGCTAGAGCCGATTTATGTGGTTCCCTCAGTAGACCTGCATTATCGAAAAGTGTGGATGGTATTCCATAGAGTTCGCATTTGAAAAGTTCAGCAATATCAGAAACATGTCTATTAGCAGCGGTTGTCAACCGTTGAAACAAAAGCTGTGGACCCACTGAAATAACTTCACCACTGACTTTTATAGATGTCTTCTCAATCACAGTAACTGCTTGCTGAGATTTCTTGAATGAGTAGTCAGACACACTTTTGCCAATCATTTCTTCCAAAATCTTTGTTCCAATCTCGTTCGCGTTGTCTACATTAACCACTGAATCAGCTGTAACACCGGTCTCTATGTTTCGCAAGACATTATCATACTCAGTATCAGGTTGAAAAGGATTTCTCTGCTGAAAGAAAAGTGTTAGTGTCTTTTTCATCTCGAGCTGCTCTTGTTTTTCCTGCTTCTTTATGCTGTTCACTTGTTTTATAGTCAATACTGCTGAACTGTTGCATAGATATGTTCATTTCAGCACATGCAGGCATTGATAATAACCACAGAGTTCTCTGAAGTTCAGACATGCCTCGTCCTCTTGTCATCCCACTAGTGCTTTTGATACTTCGCTCAGGACATGTTTGCCTTCCATGAATGCCTTATGAATAGCAGGGTGGTCAGTCTTGAGTTTAAACATGTTTTGTAGATACATGTAGGCAGATTTGAGATATAGGCTATGTCCTGAGGTAGCAAAGTATGGTAACATTTTTAAATGGCTGAAAGATGTCCTTGCCTATCTCCAGTTCTTTCTGCCCTGATAAATTGCTGGCGAACAGAAACCATTTCCATGTACTAGAGCCATAGAGCTGCTGTGCGATTACACTGATGTTTTTCTTTCTCTTGAGCAAAGTCTTCCTTTAAGGCCTCTAGCTTGGCAGATGCAAATATTTCTTAAATTGATATTTTATCATCTGTAACTTTGTCATATAACTTGACCGATTAATTAATTATGTTGTTATCAATGTCTTCCTGAATAATTTCATTTCCTATTTCCACATTTTCCTTTATTCCAAGTGTAGAAGTGTTGCCATCACTGGGAACAGACACTGCAGAACATATTCGAGATGCTCCTTCTTCACATAAGGCTGATTGATTTCTGTTAAGGGTCTCCAACTTGTCACTGTAAACCTTGATGCTGTCTGTAGGCACATCGGAAACTGACAATATGTCTTCTGTGTCTTTGTCTGCATTTGGAGCACCATAACTTGGTTCTGATAGTTTTATATAATACATGTTGGAGAACACAATGGTATGCAAGGCTGTATCAACCAAGAAATGTCCTCTGACAGCCCTGGCAAGAGCTTTTCTGGTCAGCATGTGTGTTACTGCATTTGCTGCGTATACTGTTTCGAGAAGTTCTTGTAACCCAGACCCCATCATACGATGACCTATACTTCCAAGGAAACTCATTTCAGTGTGGAATGCACCAAGACTTAAACAATTCTTCTCAAAGGACGTGACTCTTTCTCGCTGTTTAAAATAGTCATGGCTTTCCAAAACAATGGTTGGTCAAATGTTATAACTGGAGTAACGTCATACCTTTTTGATTGTTCACAAATAAAATGCAGAGTGGAATTGATGCAGGACATGTCACCTGGATTCATGTCGATCTTTGGCTTGAAGGTAATTGAAGCTTTTCTAGGATAATCTTCTGTCTCTGATGTAACTGCATGAAACCAGACAAAGAAGGCCGAGAAGGGTGTAAAGGCCAGATGACTTTTGAAAACAGATCAAGCTTTATGAACTGGTCAGAATTGTTATCATCTGTTGGTAACTTCATGAAATAAATTGGAGATACTTCATGGTCTGACACTTTGAAGTATTTAAGACCGATTTGTCCAAACGAAGCAACATCTCTGGATTGAATGTTCCGTCTAGGTATAACTGCATTTGCAGCAGTTCCTGGTTTGGAGCATGCAATTATGCCCATGCCGTGAAATGTATTCTGACCGTCCAAGGTCCTGATGTTATGATCGACGTTGTCGGCAACAAACTGAATAAATTGACTTGGAAAATAGCCTGGCAAATGTACCTTGAGTGAGCCAGCTGCATTTGACTCATATTTCTGAACTTCCCAATAAGATGAGCTGAATCCAAGGGTTGACAAAGTATCTATTAAAAATTTTGACCCAAAATGATGATGAATCTGAATTGCAAGACTCAAATGCGGAGGTGCTATAATTGACTTGGGCCTACATGCTTGCATAATAGATTGTCCTATGGCTGCTATTTTTACGAGCTTTTACTTTCCAGTGAATATAATATCTAGGAGACTGACTTTGTAAGCTCTCTGGTAAGAATGTTTTGTTTTCAGTCACAGACGATATGGAAGAATGTGAAGGATAAAATGACTTATCACAATTGTGTGACTGTATGTCATTTCTTATCAGTATAGCAGCAGTCTGAATGATCTGGACCTTTTCTTCTTCGGGTGTTTGATTCTTGGGACGGTGATAACAAGAGGCGCAATGAGCCTAAACCGCTCACCTGAGGAACTTAAGTTTTAACAATTCACAGACTTGACTACTAAATCTGCTAATAGAATCCAGCCCATTGACCCTTACAGGATATAAGTCATCATTATTGCATTGCATTCCAAGTTTGAGACTACTAGCTTCTATAGTTCCTGAGAAATCTTTGACGAAAATTTAACATTGGTCAAAATGGAGAGAAAGAAGAATGAAAGAACAGATGAACAAATAAGCTGAGAAAGCCCAATGTCTCTTACACAAAATAAGTCATCATTATTCTATTGAATACCAAATTTGATGCTTCTAGCTTTTATAGTTCCTGAGAAATCTTTGATTAAAAATTTAACATTGGTCTATTATCTCTATATGGAGAGAAAGAAGAATGAAGGAACAAATGAACCAGACTAGCTCCAAAACCTAATGCAGCCTTTCCCCTTGCCCAATGGTGCTACACATAAAATTTAAACAAGATTGGTCGACTACCTTCTGAGATATGCTTCATTGAAAATGTGGACGACGGATGGACGGACGACAGACGACGGACTCCGGAGCCTTGGTATACTATCAGCTCACTGGAGCCTTTGGCTCAGGTGAGCTAAAAATTCAAGTCGCTATTTCTGTCACAACATTTTCCCTACGTTAAGTCTATGGGCACATTTTTTTGTCTCTCAAGGTCACGTAACTCCGAGGTCAATATTCCGATTCGGCCCAAAATCGAACTTAACCGAGATTTTATGTCTGTCCTCGTTACCTGCAAGTTTGAAGCTGATCTGAAAAAAATTCAAGTCGCTATCGTAGTCGCAACAGTTTCCCTAATTATGTCTATTGGCAAATTTTTTGTCGCTCAAGGTCACGTAACTCCGAGGTCAATATTCCGATTCGGCCCAAAATTGAACTTAACCGAGATTTTATGCCTGTCCTCGTTACCTGCAAGTTTGAAGCTGATATGAATAAAAATAAAGTTGCTATCGTGGTCACAACGTATTTTTTTATGCTCAAGGGCAGGTAACTCCAAGGCAAATAATCCGATTCGGCCCAAAATCGAACTTAACCGAGATTTTATGTCTGTCCTCGTTACGTGCAAGTTTGAAGCTGATCTGAATAAAAATAAAGTTGCTATCGTGGTCACAACGTATTTTTTAATGCCCAAGGGCAGGTAACTCCAAGGCAAATAATCCGATTCGGCCCAAAATCGAACTTAACCGTGATTTTATGTCTGTCCTCGTTACCTGCAAGTTTGAAGCTGATCGGAAAAAAAATCAAGTCGCTATCGTAGTCACAACATTTTCCCTATGTTAAGTCTATGGGCAAATTTTTTGTCGCTCAAGGTCACGTAACTCCGAGGTCAATATTCCGATTCGGCCCAAAATCGAACATAACCGGGATTTTATGCCTGTCCTCGTTACCTGCAAGTTTGAAGCTGATCTGAATAAAAATAAAGTTGCTATCCTGGTCACAACGTATTTTTTCATGCTCAAGGGCAGGTAACTCCAAGGCAAATAATCCGATTCGGCCCAAAATCGAACTTGACCGTGATTTTATGTCTGTCCTCGTTACCTGCAAGTTTGAAGCTGATCTGAAAAAAATTCAAGTCGCTATCGTAGTCACAACATTTTCCCTATGTTAAGTCTATGGGCAAATTTTTTGTCGCTCAAGGTCACGTAACTCCGAGGTCAATATTCCGATTCTGCCCAAAATCGAACATAACCGAGATTTTATGCCTGTCCTTATTATCTGCAAGAATGAAGTCGATCAGAAAAAAATTGACAGAGCTAGAGTGATGACAAGCTTTTTCCTATGTTAAGTCTATGGGAGCTATATGTTGCCATGGTAACCAGAGTTCCACTCAGATCTGCATGAAAACCTTAATATGCAGTCTTTCCACTTGCCCAATAATGTTACACATGAAATTTGATCAAAGTCGGCCAAGTAGTCTTCAAGATATACATTTTTGAAATTCACATTAACCCCTATGCAAAAATGCACAAGGGCAGGTAACTCCTAAGTGTATGATCCGATTCTGCCAATTATCGAACTTGACCGAGATTTCATGGCTGTGCTGGTTATCTGTAAGAATGAAGCCAATCCGAACAAAATTGAAGCAGCTACAGTGATGACAACATTTTCCCCATGTAAAGTCGATAGGCAATTTTTCGGGCGCCCAAGGGGACGTAACTCTTTAGTGAATTATCTGATTCGGCCCAAAATCGAACTTGACCGAGATTTTATGCCTGTACTGGTTATCTGCAAGAATGAAGTCGATCAGAAAAAAATTGACGGAGCTAGAGTGATGACAAGCTTTTTCCTATGTGAAGTCTATGGGAGCTAGATGTTGCCATGGCAACCAGAGTTCCACTCAGATCTGCCTGAAAACCTAATGAAGCCTTTCCACTTGCCCAATAATGCGACACATGAAATTTGATCAAAGTTGGCCAAGTAGTCTTTAAGATATACATTTTTGAAATTCCCATTAACCCTAATGCAAAAACACACAAGGGCAGGTAACTCCTAAGTGAATGATCCGATTCTGCCAGTTATCGAACTTGACCGAGATTTCATGGCTGTGCTGGTATCTGCAAGAATAAAGCCAATCTGAAAATAATTGAAGCAGCTACGGTGATGATAACATTCTCCCCATGTTAAGTCAATAGGCAATTTTTTCAACGCTCAAGGGCACGTAACTCCTGAGTGAATAATCCGATTCAGCCCAAAATCGAACTTGATCGAGATTTCATGCCTGTCCTCGTTATCTGCAAGAATGAAGTCGATCAGAAAAAAATTGACGGAGCTAGAGTGATGACAAACTTTTTCCTATGTTAAGCCTATGGGAGCTCTTTGTTGCTGTGGCAACCAGAGTTCCAATCCGATCTGCCCGAAAACAGTATGCAGCCTTTCCCCCTACCTGATAATGCTTCACATGAAATTTGATCAAGATTGGCCCACTGGTTCCGGAGATATACTTCTTTGAAAGTGTGGACGACGGACGACGACCACGGACGACGACGGACGACGGACGCCGGCTCGTGGTATACTAATACCTCACATGAGCCTTCGGCTCAGGTGAGCTAAAAATCATTAATGATCGAAGAAGCTGTTATTATATGATATATGATATCACATTCCCCCCCCCCCCCTGACTGACTAAGTACTATTGATGGGCCGAAATACTCTATAAGCTTTCTTTTCATGTACTCGTTAGAATAGACCTGCTCGCCACACTTTTCTTTCATTTTGTTTACAAGATCATTGATAGTTAAAACCTCGTCTTCACAAGACTCTATATAATTTACAATTTCAAGAAAAGCTGTCTTCTGCTCATTATAATCAGGTCTACCCTGACTTTTTAGACATTCTTCCACTTTCTTTTGCTTTCCTTGAAATGTTTTTGGTACATGTTTACCTGTCCTGAAATTAACATTACAGCTTTGATGGTAAACTGCATCAGCTGCAGGCAAGTCAATAGCAAATTGAACCCTACCCAATACTTCATTTGCCCATATGTCATTTCTCTCTTTACATTTTATCTCAACCGAGTTCTGAAAATCAAGACTTCTGACTGGGTACACATCTTGACCCCTCTTCCTATTGCAAATCTTTGCAGGTTTCGTACAAAACAAACAATTATGTTTAAAGTCAAAAAGTGCTGAAGAACGCAGTGATTTAGTAGCAGAACTGCTAACAGAGTCTTTACTAGGACAGTTTCTTGGGTGAATGTAGTCTCTGCGGCACTGTATGCACACACTGACCAACTGTAGTCTGTATAAGGTCACCTCTACTTGTACTGGCCTTATTTATGGTCTCACTGCCCTTCTGCCTTAAAACCCCTTTGGATTGCCCATCATTCAGCTTTTCTTCACAGATCGGACAGATATCCATGTATGACTTTGTAAATAAAATGAATAGTAATATTAACCCGTTTTTGTACCAAATGAAATATTCCTCCATATATATGACAGGAGTCCATTTAAAAATGTAGGGTTGTCAGGATGTGTTTTTGGAAAATGGTTGAACATTTTTCAAACAATGCAGGCCTGATCAGATGCCGCGCTCTGCGGCATCTGATCTGGGCATGCACTGTTTGCCAGATACCCTTTTTGGGGTTTCCAGTACTAAAAGGGTTACACTACCTGTGGAATCTCAAAATGGTGTGTATCCCCACAGTATCAAGTAATTTATGCAGTAAGAGGAATTTTAAGGGTATCAAAATTAATCAGAATCTAATACAAATGCCTTCTGTGTAATATACACATTTAACCCATATATGCCTAGCTGTCTACTTTTGGGACATTGGCAAACAGTGTAGACTCAGATCAGACGCCACAAAACGTATCGAACCTGCAGTATCCTGATCAATAGTTTACTCTATATTTTCTTATTCTTCCCAAAACATAGATTTCGCCCCCGCCCACCGGGGCTTGAAGAAATAGATGAGCTGCATGATGCTTCCACGCAGAGCTGAAACCGATCCCATACGAGTACTGGTAAACCGCTAAGAGGATCTGAGCCTGCCCAGGCAAAGCGGTGTGAGTCGGTCCATGCTTACAAACCCTATTGGTTCATTTGGCGACAAGACTTGAGATGTCATTTCATCTCAATGTCGAGTAAAAGTCCCACAAAATTGAAAGCAACGTCTCCAAAATGACCTTTACAGTGTTGACGGGGACGTTAAACATCAAATCAAACAAACAAAAAAAAAAACACAGATTACGGGCACTGATTAGATGCATCTTCTGATGGGCACCCATTATATTTGTTTACAGAAGAAATATAAGAAATATTACATTATATCCCGATTTACCTCTTTCCTAGTGATGCTAATCTAATGATAAAAAATCTAACAGTCTTGTAACAATTAGAGTGTTTTAATACCTCTTGTAGTTTTGGATTATGTCAGCAGTCACTGTTTTTTTTTTTTGGATAATCTTCTCTCAGTATGCCAGTATTTCGTGGGCTGTAGATCTATTGCTGAAATGACAATCAATATAATAAATAAAAAAAACCTTATACCCACTATTTGTTCACAAAGAAACGTCAAAGTACATGTATTCCTATTCATGCATACTGAATTCTGATGGCACGATTGTTCTTCCATAGATTTATTTTTGGACAGCATCATTCCATAATATGGTTTTCATTTTTTTTTTTTTTTTTTCATTAACTTTTTCGATTGAGGGTCTGCTTTGAATTTCATCTTAAGAACAGACAAGAAAAAGATTAATTCTATTTATACATGTGTTTTTTATGAAAACCGTTACCTTTCATTACATCACAATGCATTGGAATGACCCAGATTTTCTGTTTACTTTTTTGATTAATGCAGAAAAGGGAACATTTTCTTAAATATAAACAAATAAATTACTCATGCATATGTAGAAATTTTTAGGAAATACAATAAAAATGTACACTTACCATTTGATTTCTGTACATTCCAAGGTAAGCCCGCGCCCATAGGGGCTTGAAGAAATATATGGGCTGCATGATGCTTCCACGCAGAGCTGAATCCGGCCCGCACACTAGTACTGGTAAACCGCTTAGAGGATCTAAGCCTGTCCAGGAACCGCGGTGCGAGGCGGACCGTCCATGCTAATAAACCCTATTGGTTTCATTGGGCGACAGGGCTTCAGATGTCAATTCATCTCAATGTCGGGTAAAAGTCCCACAAAATTGGAAGCAACGTCTCCAAAATGACCTTTACAGTGTTGACGGGGACGTTAAACCTCAAATCAAACAAATAAACAAAACATTCCAAGGTAATAAAATTCAAAGAAAGAAGACAAACCAGCTCTGCCGACGTTTGACACTGAGGTAAATCAATGAGTCATTATAAGCCTGCTGCTGCAAAGGGTTGTATGGTGAACTGTTGAGGCCAGAAGGTTTTATGTAAAATATTCATTTTTTAAAAAAAGTTTTTTTTTGCTGTGAAGGGCATTGTTGAATGTTTGCAACTTTTAGTATGTTGTTGACAGATACCTATCTTATCACATAGTGACAGAAAAAAAATCTGTTGCAATTAGTTCTACCTTAAACATTATACTGACTAGACTTTTTCTATTATTATAATTATTATTGTACTGATGAATATAAAGTGGATAAACACTATAAAATTGCTAATATTGCTTGTATGGATTAACATTTAACAATAATAATAATGAAATTAATTAATAATAATATAAATAGTAATAATAATAATAATAATAATAATTTGCTGTTCTTGGAAAGGAGGGTGCTAAGTATGAAGAAGACCAGACTTTTTGCTTGTTGTGCTTATCAGATTATAATTTCGCTGAGGCTGTGCTCGCTGATCAATCATGGTCGAAATCAACTCTGTGAAATATACATTGTTAAATTCAACATTGTCAATGTAGATATTCAATCTATGGAATTCAATAAAAAAAATGTACAACCGCAAATTGATACTGCAAATTCACTGATCATGTAATTCCAGTTACAAGTTTATAACTAAACGGCTTAAATAGTGAGATAACATTGTGATTTTCTTTCCAAAATGGATAAATACAATCACAATCGAGTCACCTGATATGGCACTTTGTCATATCTTTTCTTATTTATAAACGTTTCAAAGTGCATTTTATCTAAAACAGCTGGGACGGTGTCATTTATATTTTATATGTAACGTCATGACAATGGATGAATGACTTCTTGATCAAAAAAGAGATCGCACTACCAAGATCGCTACCATGCTGAATATAGGAAAACTCTAAAACATATATATATATAATGCAAAGACCGTAACTGTTCTGTGTAGTTGAGATGGCTGGTGTAAATTTTACCTCTTTACGAAAAACACGCCTAAACAAGTACATTGCATACTTGACCGCCGAAAAAAACAACATTTTAAGATGAAAAAAATGTAATATTGTTTTTATTTCTGCTCAAAATATGGATTGTGGGTACTCGTTAGAACGAGTAATCATAATCTATATTTTAGAGCTGAAATAAGAAAAATGGTATGCCCCTATAAACCCCAGTTTTACTATATAAAAGTGAGGATGGGGGGTTAAAAGGGGCCAAAATTATATGGCATGAATTCGTGATGTAGCCGTAGATCCTGAGGACATGTTAGATTTCAAAACGGGGCTAAAATAGTATTATTTGTTCTGTGTTTTAGATGATCGAGAGAATAGAATACGTGCATAATAAGAACTTCATCCACAGGCAAATAAGACCTAATGACTTTCGAATGAATGGCAATAAGGTAATTGTGTGTGTGTGTGTGTGTGTGTGTGTGTGTGTGTGTGTGTGTGTGTGTGTGTGTGTGTATGTGTGTGTGTGTGTGTGTGTGTGTGTGTGTGTGTGAATTCGGGTTTAACA
Organism: Lucinisca nassula; assembly: GCA_963580285.1. Taxonomy (NCBI): domain Eukaryota; kingdom Metazoa; phylum Mollusca; class Bivalvia; order Lucinida; family Lucinidae; genus Lucinisca; species Lucinisca nassula. The sequence continues at coordinate 14,469,847 of OY757010.1, forward strand.
TCGCTTTCAACATTTTTTCAGTCATATCACGACGGTGTCTGGTTGCGACAGGGAGCTCAATGTTCACTTTAGTATTATTTGTTCTGTGTTTTAGATGATCGAGAGAATAGAATACGTGCATAATAAGAACTTCATCCACAGGCAAATAAGACCTAATGACTTTCGAATGAATGGCAATAAGGTAATTGTGTGTGTGTGTGTGTGTGTGTGTGTGTGTGTGTGTGTGTGTGTGTGTGTGTGTGTGTGTGTATGTGTGTGTGTGTGTGTGTGTGTGTGTGTGTGTGTGAATTCGGGTTTAACATCGCTTTCAACATTTTTTCAGTCATATCACGACGGTGTCTGGTTGCGACAGGGAGCTCAATGTTCACTTTAATATAGTGCTGCCTCACTGAAGTATCATGTCCAGACACATTACATGATACCACACCAGTCACATTATCCTGACACTGAGTCGACCAGTCCTACCTCTACCCGGTAAATCTGAATGCCAAGAGAGGAGCAGCTAGTACCATTCTTAACGACTTTGGTATGTCGCGGCCTGGGATCGAACCCGTGAACTCCCGTTCCCCGGAGCGGACACTCTACCAACTGAGCTATCGGGGCCGGTACGATAAGGTAAGACACTGTATAATATTGACCATCACTTCGAATACCTTTTACAACGTAATAAGTAGGAAAACAACAGTGTATCAAATTTTGCTTGTTGGAATGAGCTTTAGCGTCTTCGTCAACACTATTTAGGTCATTTTGGAGACGTTGCTTACAAACTATCCGACATTGCGATGAAATGACATCTCAAGACTTGCCAGACAATGAAACCCAAAGGCTTATATGTACTGGAATCAGTGTATCAAATGCAAAACTTAGTGAATGTATAGTAGTTGCAGATAAGATTAACTAGGCGGTGCTATTCAGGCGTTGTCAATATATGTCAAATTCGCTGAGTCCAGCAGAAGATTAGGTAGAGTGCCTTTCGCATGCTTTCTGCAAGCGGATCAAATGGTCATATACGCCACACTTTTGTTTGTATTACTGTTGAATTCGCGCATTCGGAAGACTTGGTTTACTATTTCGTTAATAAAACATTCTAAAGGCATGTGCAAACGATAGCTCCGCCCAGTCAATCTTATATGCGACTACTAAAAAAAGCTAGCGTGGATAAGTGGAACCCGTATCATTGGTTGGTAATCAACAAAGAGGTTTTAGGTCCCTAAACAAAACTTAGCCAGTGGTAAGGAGACTAACTGTTTTCTTAATTGAATACTGACTTACCCGTTTGGGCGGACTGACCTCGCATTATTTTGTGCACAACTGTGATCGTCCAACGAAACCCTGTGTTGGTGCTTGGTCACTCTGGCTGTGCACATGGAAGCTTTTGAACTCATGGTGGTTCGGGGTAGATATAGCGCTCAGTCCTTGTTTGGCAAGCCATCTAGGAGCAGGCAACTCCAAACAAAAACCTACTTATCTGGATTTGCCTGTGCCAGCTATGTAAAGTATGCTTCGGCAGCTGGGACGAAAGATATCATGTCACTGTTCAACGGATCAAACGGCGGTACAGCAGCGTGTCGCGGAGGATGAAGAGCATGACAATGAACTAAAGACGGCATGCTCATCCACTGCATCCGAGCTTAGCTCCAAATGTCTCAACACTGTTTTGCTTCAGGATCTAGCTAGGTCAGGACGAGTGAGTGAGGTTCACCCTGTGCGCCTCTCTCTCACAAAAGTCCAATTCACAGCGCATGCCATCTTTATTAAATTCAAGTTACTTCAGGCACATATATGCATGCAACCCAAAAAGCCCTGTGGCGATGGGCGAGCGGCGAAGCAGCAGGTGAGGATACACTGGAAGCTGTAGTTGCGGACCGGCACACAGGTGGCGTGGTTCTATATGGTCGCTGTCCTTAAGAATGTAGCAGTACAGGGAATTCGACAGCCGAACTGAGTGCCTGAGTAGACCTTTTTAGGATCGCACTGCTCACACCCTTAGCAAAGGGAATGGGCTAGAAAAGGTGCCCTAAACAATTGCCTGCTTCAAAAAATCCTTGACTGGTTAACCTCGATCAGCAGAGATCCCATCTAGCGATCGAACAAAAAAGAAGATAAAGGTGATACTTTTAAACATCGGGGCATGGAATGAGAGAACCTCAATGGATAGTGCTGGTTCAGACAGACCACAGCATAGAACAGCTGTAGTTGGTAAAGAACTAAATCGTTTCAAAGTCGAGATTGTAGCTCTGAGCAAGACTCGAAGGGCAAATAAAAGAAGTTGATGCTGGCTACACTTTCTTCTGAAGTGAACGCAAAAGAGAATAGCGGCAGGAAGCAGGAGTAGGCTTCGCCACCAAATCACACATTGTCAGCAAACTTCCAGGACTTCCAAATGGTATAAATGATCGCCTGATGTCGCTGAGACTACCCCTATCTGGTAAGAGGCATACAACTATTGTAAGTGTCTATGCACTCCCAATGACGAACCCAGATGAGGTCAAAGACAAGTTCTATGGTGATTTAGACTCTGTGAATTAGGGGCCAAACTCATCATCCAGGGAGACTTCAATGCTAGATTGGGCACAGACCACCAAACCTGGGAAGGAGCGATTGGGAATGAAGGAGTAGGAAAGTGCAATAGCAATGGCCTCCTCGTTTTGAAGAAGTGGGCAGATCTTGCACTGATGATCAGCAACACAGTCTTCCGTCTGCCAACTCGCAACAAGTCATCATGGATGCATCCTCGCTCCAAACAGTGGCATATAATTGATTATGTCATAGTTAGAACGAAGGACAGACAATATGTGACACAATAGAAGTGATGGCAATGATCAGGAATCGATACAATTAGCTCCCAGCTCAGGAATCGATACAATTAACCCACAGCTCCCATCAGAGACTGTGTGTGGTGTGGACTACCGGACAGTTCACAGGCTAGTTGTCAACAAACTCAACCTGTGTATCCAGCCTAGACGGTGACCCCAAGGCAAGAAAGTGCTCACGAGACTGGATGTCTCTATCCTGAAACAAGACAGCCGGAGGCAAGCCTTTCTCCATGACACCTGCAGCACACTAGATGCAATGGAATTCAGTTCAGTTAATCCAGAAGAGAAGTAGAAAGTCTTCAGAGACACTGTTCACTCTTCAGCATTGGATCCCTTAGGTCCAGTATCTCGAGAACATCAAATCTGATTTTACGAGAATCATGAAGAAATCCAGGGACTCCTTGAAAAGAAGCACCAAAAACACGGGCATGCCTAAGTGATACCCGCTCAGTATCTAACAACGCGGCCTATTCAGATGTATGCAAGACAGTCCAAACACACTCAGAGACATGCAAGACATCTGGCTAAGCAACAAGGCTGATGAAACCCAGTCCTTTGAAGACAGAAAGGATATAAAAAATAGAAGTAGAGGCAATGATCAGAAATCGATACAATTAACCAATAGCTCCCATCAGAGACACCAAAGGGAAAGAAATACAAACATGAAACAACAGACCCCAACGGAAACACCAACAGCGGAAAACCAAAAGGACAGTTACTTTCCCACAAAATGGCCAAAAGGCTATCCAAAATAAAATAGTACAAGCGACACAAACACCCAACGACAAACCATTACAAACATAAAGCGGGACAGAAGATTTGCCTTGGAGCGGGCAGCGAAAACGAATTCCACTGGTGGGGGGGGGGGGGGTGGGGGGGCTTAAATCGGCTTAACGTTGCCACAATCCTCGCCCTTACTTCCGTCGTGATTAAGACAAATAATTTGTTAAGTCCGCATGAAGGCCTCCTAACCCATCCGTCAACACAAAAATCAAACAACCACAGAGATGAAACAACGGCGATGACTCGGCAGCAAGAAACAACAGAAATGCTGGAGCAAAAGAAAACCAACAGTTAGACTCAAATCGGCCCGACCAGAGACTGAGCATCAGGTACCAACCAACATCAGCCTTTACGTTGTAACCGTCATAGAATCTTAGGCCTGACCCACCGGCGTGCAATTAAAGAAGGAAGCAAATTTGTCAATCGTGATTGGGTTAACTACCATGCATGCAGTCTGTCGTATAACATTTATGTTGTACCCAGTCTTTTTATATCGAAGAATGGTTTTACGAAATTTGGTGTCAAAGTCATTGCGGTTATAATTTTTTTCTAAATCTATATACTGTGCCACCATAAAATTCGGGTTCCGATAGACCTTGTTGCAGTAGAGATTTAAGTCCAGTATTGAATTTTGAAATTAATATAAATCAAAAAATGAGTTCCTTTAAGAGCAATGAAAAGATTCATAAGAAAGAAGATGGGTCATACTACGTAGTTTCGGCTAATAAAGCCTCATCAGTGACCCTGTAATGATCCGGCAAAGAAAGCCAGAGGACACATACTGCAATTTTGCGAATTTCGAATAGGCAGTTGATACAAAGACTGATAAAAATCAAAACGGGGTCCAAATAATTAAAAACCTGTCTAGAATATGAGTCTAAAACAATAATTTATTTCTGATTTCTCAGAATATTCACGCTGATCTCAAAGGACCAAAATAAAATATAAACTGCACTATGGTTGATGTACGGGGAGACGTTTTACGGCCGCCACACGGCACAACACCAGCTGCAGTGAAGGCAAATAAAAATCAAAAAATGAGTTCCTTTAAGAGCAATGAAAAGATTCATAAGAAAGAAGATGGGTCATACTACGTAGTTTCGGCTAATAAAGCCTCATCAGTGACCCTGTAATGATCCGGCAAAGAAAGCCAGAGGACACATACTGCAATTTTGCGAATTTCGAATAGGCAGTTGATACAAAGACTGATAAAAATCAAAACGGGGTCCAAATAATTAAAAACCTGTCTAGAATATGAGTCTAAAACAATAATTAATTTCTGATTTCTCAGAATATTCACGCTGATCTCAAAGGACCAAAATAAAATATAAACTGCACTATGGTTGATGTAAGTCAGAATGACGTCTATGAAATTTTGAAAAGGCTTTGCGTAGTTTATGGTACCGATAACCCTGATTAAGAAGTTAAGCCGTTATCATTTTTTTACGAGGGTTGAAGTCAGTTGCATGACTACACACTCAGGCAAATCGAATTGATTGTGAAATATAAACGCCATAGGATGGCGCACGTGGCACATCACCATCCAAAAAAATGAAAGTTTACAATCTCAAAATCCAAATCATCGCGTTTATCATTAATTTTGCACGAAACAAACCCATCCACAATATAAAGATGTAAATCCAAAAACGAGGCCCCGGTATCAGAAGAATTTGCTTTATTTAACTGAAGTTCTGGGGGGTAAATTTGACTGATCAAACCATCGAAATAGGTATTATCAACATTTAGTAAATCATCAAAATATCTAGAAGTGGAGCTAAAAGCTTCAATGATTTCAGACTGGTTACCAGCAGAAAGGGACATCATGATTATTAGTAGATGCAGTCAGCTGTATAAAACTACATGAATATTCAAGCTCAAGGCCGTTCTTTGACCTTGGCCCAAGGTCATTCAGATATGGAAATTAAAACATTTTTTCTCAGAAACCACAGGGCCATTTTTAACCAATTTCATAGGAACGCCTTTAGGTACACGGAGATGAAAATAAGTATGAATTCGGTACATGACCATTATGGCTGCCATCCTCATATACGGTAAAAAACCCTTCAAACATCTTCTTCCGAACCAGATGGTCGATTGTCGTGAAACTTGGTATGTAGCATTTGGGGACTCGGGCGCATAATAATTTGATCAAATGATAACAGTCGGATGACCTTGACCTAAATTTCACTAATGTCAAATTTTCTCACATAGACTTTTGTATTGGAAAAAAAACGAACCGTATATTTTGGAAACTTCCTATCTATCTCTGTATATTGTGTTAAAAGAATGAAAGAAAAGTGAGCAAAGATAAAATAGATTTGGTGTTAGTGAAAAGAGTTTAAAACCAGGATAAAACATTATTTCCATTGAGAGCCTATGATTGATCAAACTAACTCTTGATTTGAAAGAGTCAAGCTCAGAAACTAGGACGGGGTCAGCTGGTATCCTGTTCCAAAGAACAACCGTCATAGGAAAGAATGAGTACTAATAAGTAGTTCGATACAGATATGTGTATTCGCCTGTAAGCCAGAGGGTAGTGACGCGTGTTTGTCGTTATGCTTTCGAAATGTTACGGAACTGGTATGGCGACCAAACCTTAAACGATTTTTGCAAAACATTGTAAAGCGCGCATCGTAGCGTCTGAGCTCAGGTGACCGCCATCCGAGCTCACCCATCATGGCTGTAACACTGCTGCAGGGGGAGAAGTCATTTGTGACCCAACCGGCTGCCCACGCTGCAACATTGCAATCTTGTCAATATTTTCTTTTGGGCTCCAAACGGCCGAGGCATATTCTACCTGCGCCAAAGCCAAAGTGTTGTATGACAGCTATTTCATTTCCAGACTTTTAGTTTTAAAATTCATTTTGACGATGCCGAGGGTCCGGTTCGCACTGGCTGTAATATTTGATATACATGTATATGAATTCCAGCCGAGGCCTTGCTGATTCTTACCTCGAGGTACTTGGCTGAGTCCACACTCCAATTTCTGACAATGTATGAAGTATTGGGACTTAATTGGTATTAAGATCTAGACCTATGGAGTACCTGGCACTTGCTTAGATTAAACGCCATGTCACAGGTTCGTTCCCAGTGCTTAAGTTTTTCCAGGTCAGACTGAAGCATTTGTGTATCTGGAAGGGCTGGAAACAGTCAAGAAACCCCGGTAAAAGAGCCTCACTTGTGACTGAATATTGTCCGATAGGTCAGAAAGAGGAGCGGGCCCAGGACAGATCCCTGGGATACCCCAGAGGCGACCTGTACCTCATTTGAAGACTCAGCCATCTAGTACTTCAATTTGAAAACGTCCAATTACGAAAGTTTAGCAGGTCGTCCGTGTTGCTCGGTAGCTCAGACGGTAGAGTGTTCGCACGGTATGCGAAAGGCCTTGGGTTCGGGTCCCGGTCGAGGCATGTTCTTTTTCCACTCCTGTGACATTTGGTGGCCAGTGTGGGTCCAGCACTGCGTCTGAGGGCATGAAAGAGTATGAAAAATAAGTATCGCAGCCGGACTGGATATGACTTAGAGATTCGGGACGGATCTCATTAGGAGAGATCAGGGACGAATCTAATTAGGCAGGGGAAAATGTAGTAGGTCGACAATGTGGCTCGGTAGCTCAGTCGGTAGAGTGCTCTTACGGTATGCAATAGGCCCTGCGTTCGATTCCCGGTCGAGCCATGTTCTTTTTCTCCCCTGTGACAAAAGATTCAATCCATTTTAAGGTATTTCCGGTAAAACCAAACTTTGAAAGTTTATGCAATGATTTTAGACGATTAACTTTATCAAAGGCTTTGCCGAAATCTAAAATTACTATATCGGTTTGTTTGCCCAAAGACAGGTGTCTTGCAAGATTTTCTCCAGGCTAAAATGTTGAGTCTCGCAGGAGCGGTTTTCACAAAACCCATGTTGCAACTCATAAATAACATTTTGCTGAGCCAAATGCGTTGAAATATTAAATGTAATTAAAACCTCCATTACCTTGCATACTATGCATGTCAAGGAGATAGGACTATAATTGGCGGAGTCAGTTTGATCAGCCTTTTTAAAAAGGGAACAGATTTCAGCTTTTATCCAATCTGTAGGAAGTTGACGGGTTGATGGGAGCTGTGGGTTAATTGCATCGGCTCCTGATTAGTGCCTTCACTTCTATATTCTAAAGATTTTTCAAACAGCAGGCAGATAACAGGAGCGATTTCTAGCCTCATTTCTTTTAAATCAAGTAGTTTGATTGAATCAGGCCCTGTGGCCGTATAAAGTTTAAGGTTTGCCAAAAGTTTCAGAACACCATTAGAACCACTATTGATTTCCGGCATGGAAGGGCACTGATGTGGTGATAAGTTTTCCGGTAACATATACAAAACTGCCCTACCCTGAGTGGGGATTTTCGAGTAAATACAAATTGGAATTGGCGGTTCAAAACGGTTGCACTAAGAATGACTTGTCAGGTGAGACATGTATCTCAGCTGATGTTGTTTGTTACTTACTGTGTGTATCACTTGTGTCTTTTTATTTTGGATGGCCATGTGGCCATTTTGTGTGAAAGTAACTGTCCTTATGGCCTTCCTTTGTTTAGGTTTCCATTATGGTATGGTCGCTTCATGTTTGTGTTTCTTTCCCTTTGGTGTCTTTGATGGGTGAAGTAAGTTAATTGTATCGATTCGTGATCTTTGTTTTACGTCTACTTTTTATAATCGATAAATTAAAACCATACTTGGCTGCCAGTGGGCAGTGCCAGTCTGAGTTCTGGTGAGCACAATAGCCCACGGGCCTCTTGATTTGTTTCGGATAGTCAAATGGCCATTTTGTGGGAAAGTACCTGTCCTTTTGGCTTTCCGTTATTGATGGTTCCATTTGGGTTCTAGTTATTCCATGTTTGTGTTTTTTCCCTTTGTGTCTCTGATGGGAGATGCGGGTTAATTGTATCGATTCCCTTCTATTGTAACACCAGCGTGTATACATGTGTTTATTTTTATGTCGACCAAAAAGTATAGCAAACTGGGGTAAAATTTCTTATTCTTATGCATTACCAGTCAACATCACTGTTACTTGCAGATTACAAGCGTTGATGTCAATCTGACAGCCCACAAGCGTTTGTGATTTCCATGAACCCGTAATAATGTTTAGTTATCTCGTTATCACGATATTGTTATCTAGTAATAATGAGTTAATTTTCTCGTACTCCTTTGAGATCAGCGTGAATATTTTGAGAAATCAGAAATAAATTATTGGTTTAGACTCATATTCTAGACAGGTTTTTAATTATTTGGACCCCATTTTGATTTATATCAGTCTTTGTATCGACTGCCTATTCGAAATTCGCAAAATTGCAGTATGTTTCCTCTGGCTTATCTGAAATCATTTTTGATTTTTATTTGCCTTCACTGCAGCTGGTGTTGTGCCGTGTGGCGGCCGTAAAACGTCTCCCCGAACATCAACCATAGTGCAGTTTATATTTTACTTTTGGTCCTTTGAGATCAGCGTGAATATTCTGAGAAATCAGAAATAAATTATTGGTTTAGACTCATATTCTAGACAGGTTTTTAATTATTTGGACCCCATTTTGATTTATATCAGTCTTTGTATCGACTGCCTATTCGAAATTCGCATAATTGCAGTATGTTTCCTCTGGCTTTCTTTGTCGGATCATTACAGGGTCACTGATGAGGCTTTATTAGCCGAAACTACGTAGTATGACCCATCTTCTTTCTTATGAATGTTTTCATTGCTCTTAAAGGAACTCATTTTTGATTTTTATTTGCCTTCACTGCAGCTGGTGTTGTGCCGTGTGGCGGCCGTAAAACGTCTCCCTGTACATCAACCATAGTGCAGTTTATATTTTAATTTTGGTCCTTTGAGATCAGCGTGAATATTCTGAGAAATCAGAAATAAATTATTGGTTTAGACTCATATTCTAGGCAGGTTTTTAATTATTTGGACCCCATTTTGATTTATATCAGTCTTTGTATCGACTGCCTATTCGAAATTCGCAAAATTGCAGTATGTTTCCTCTGGCTTTCTTTGTCGGATCATTACAGGGTCACTGATGAGGCTTTATTAGCCGAAACTACGTAGTATGACCCATCTTCTTTCTTATGAATGTTTTCATTGCTCTTAAAGGAACTCATTTTTTATTTTTATTTGCCTTCACTGCAGCTGGTGTTGTGCCGTGTGGCGGCCGTAAAACGTCTCCCCGTACATCAACCATAGTGCAGTTTATATTTTTCTTTTGGTCCTTTGAGATCAGCGTGAATATTCTGAGAAATCAGAAATAAATTATTGGTTTAGACTCATATTCTAGACAGGTTTTTAATTATTTGGACCTCATTTTGATTTATATCAGTCTTTGTATCGACTGCCTATTCGAAATTCGCAAAATTGCAGTATGTTTCCTCTGGCTTTCTTTGTCGGATCATTACAGGGTCACTGATGAGGCTTTATTAGCCGAAACTACGTAGTATGACCCATCTTCTTTCTTATGAATGTTTTCATTGCTCTTAAAGGAACTCATTTTTTATTTTTATCATTATTACGAGTTATTTATCTCGTAATAACGACTTAATTATTTCGTTATTATAATTACGGCTTCATTATCTCGTTTTTACGAGTTAGTTTTCTCGTAATAACGAGTTACCTCCTTATAACGAGTTTGTTATTACGTTATTACGAGATAATTATCTTGATATTATTGAGTTAGTTTTCTTGTTATCATGTTATTCGAGAAATAGATCAGCTCTTTCTGTGTTTTGTTGATTAAGAAATCAAAGAGTTTGGAGGTCAGTTGTTTAGTCGATTTAATCACGACTGCGTAGCGCCAGTGATTTAGCAATTGATTTGCCTACTAAGAACTTACCGACAAACTGTGATTTTTGACTCAACTCATCATGTTACAATGCTGACCGTTGTCGATTCTAACACACTTAAAAGCAAAAATAATGTTGTTTCCTTCTAATTCCCCTTGCCTATTGCCATAGTCAGAAGAAACTCCGCCAATTTTAATGACTGTGAACATGCATTTAAGTCATTTTGTAACGTTTTCATTTTTAAGAAAACTACGTTACACCGTCTTATGTTTTAGAATCTAAGAGTGACGTCATAAATTGACGGCTATTCGCGTCACGTCCTTCTTCCCTGTGATTTGATGCAGAATAAAACTAAGTTCCGTTCCATTGCCTTTATAGACGTGCGTGTTGTTAAAATATGAGGTTACTGTCTGTTGAAATGAATATGCCTATAGTGATGGGGGTGGAGCAGGACGGGATAGGGTGGCCGGAAGGTGTTTGATATTTCATTTAACTACAATAAACGTATCTCGTAATAACGAGAAAATATCTCATTATTACGAGAACACTAAGTAATCATAACGATATAGGTTTCTCGTAATAAAGATAACTTATTTGTATTAACGAGATAACTTATTCGTAATAACGAAATAACCAAATCTTAATAACGAGGGAATTAGATCGTAATAACGAGAATTGCAACGACTTCCAGAAATCTAATAGGGGTAACTGGTGTCAAGTGCTCCTCGGTACATTAGCCTATCTGCAAGTAAGGGATCAGCCAGCTAGTAGTATTGGAATTTGTCCTGTCGGTGGAAGTGAAGTCAGCGGTGGGGTCATCTCTTCGTTGCTTGTTATGAATCTGTTTGGTGATGGTCTTCTTTACGAGTGTGCTATAGCCATCTACGGTGCCTCAATGAGCATTTCAGTTTAAGGAATAGAACACACCACTTCCTAATTTCTATCAGTACTAGAAGAAATAGAAGAAATGCAAAGGCTCTGTCATCACCATCTTCACAGAATCACTCATTGCCACTTCGTACATAAGATGTCGTTGCGGTAGAGGAATCTCTGCTCCTCCGTCTTTTTAATGAGATTCAGACAAAGGCCCCATGTCAGTATGTTTACATTGTGTACGGAATGCCAGCTTCGCAGCATAAACATTTGTTTGTTTGAATTTAGGTTTAACGTCCTCGTAAACACTATTAAGGTCATTTTGGAGACGTCGCGACACCGAGATAAAATGACATTTCATGGATAAACAGTACCAATCACAATTGTAAATTATATGTGCGTGGGAGTAGGACAAGGGGGTGCGGGTGTGTGGGTACGGGTGTGCCTCGGTGTAAGCGTGCATCTGTCGGCGACTATGTGGGTTTAATGAAGGTGCTCTTGTTGTGGAAGTGGTTAATAGGTTACATCCTTCTCTTCGATGCCAAAATCCCCCTCTACACACCAGTTACTGCGGTACAACGTACTCGAATGGGTACAACGAACACTACTGAAATCGATGACGTTACAGCCATATTTTCGGTTTGAAAATTATATATTTTAGCCATAATCCTCATCTTCTGGGGTGGTTATTTTGCATAGCTGCAGAAATATGGCATTACCTTTAACATATACAGATGCAGATCATTCTGTTTATGACAAACGAAAATAAAAAACAATTTTTCTTTCTTCTAGCGTGTTGTAACAATCCTCAGCATACTTCGGTCAATATTTTCTCGCCGTATGAACATGATTTTTTAATTTTTTTCTTACATGCTTTTCAATGAAATATAGAGAATTCTCGGTGAAATAGAAAACGATATTGTCACTGTTTCTGTTTCAAACAGTGACTGATATTGATTTTATTATGCCCCCGCCTTTTCGGAGAATAGCGGAAGGGCATTAAGTTTTACCCCTGTCCGTCCGTTCGTTTGTCCGTCCGTCCGAAGACAAATCTTGCATTTTTGTTGTTTTTTTTTTTTTTTAGATCTTTTATGAACTGATATTTTCCAAATCGTTTGATGGATTGAGTTTATATTTGGTATGATGTTAGATACCTGTCCATTTTATTCAGCGATACCCAACCCATGCCCACGAGACTAAGAAGTTTTTAATTAGATATTTTAAGAGTTTATATTTTCCAAATCATATGATGAATAAAGTTTATATTTGGTATGATGATTGATACTGGTCTGATACCCCCACATGCACATGCCCTAAAGGTCAAGGTCACAGACAAAGAATTTTTTATGTCCCTGTCCGTCCGTTCGTTTGTCCGTCCGTCCGTTCCGACATCGTGTCCGGGTCATAACTCCTAAACCGTATGGAATACATTCGTGAAACTTCACAGGTACATTCATCGCACTGAGACGATGTGTCATGAACAAGGAAGACAACTCTTGCATTTCTGGTTTTTGGATTATCTGCCCTTGACTTAGTACCATATAATAAACCGTGTCCGGGCCATAACTCCTAAACCGTATGGAATATATTCATGAAACTTCACAGGTGCATTCATCACACTGAGACGATGTGTCATGAACAAGGAAGACAACTCTTGCAATTTTGGTTTTTGGATTATCTGCCCTTGACTGAGTACCATATAGTAAACCGTGTCTGGACCATAACTCCTAAACCGTATGGAATATATTCATGAAACTTCACAGGTGCATTCATCACACTGAGACGATGTGTCATGAACAAGGAAGACAACTCTTGCAGTTTTGGTTTTTGGATTATCTGCTCTTGACTTAGTACCATATAGTAAACCGTGTCTGGACCATAACTCCTAAACCGTATGGAATATATTCATGAAACTTCACAGGTGCATTCATCACACTGAGACGATGTGTCATGAACAAGGAAGACAAATCTTGCAGTTTTGGTTTTTGGATTATCTGCTCTTGACTTAGTACCATATAGTCAACCGTGTCCGGGCCATAACTCCTAAACCGTATGGAATATAATCATGAAACTTCACAGGTGCATTCATCACACTGAGACGATGTGTCATGAACAAGGAAGACAACTCTTGCATTTTTTTTTTTTTTTAGTTCTTTTATGAATTGATATTATCCCAATCGTTTGATGGATTGATTTTATATTTGGTATGATGTTAGATACCTGTCCATTTTATTCAGCGATACCCCAACCCATGCCCACGAGCTCAAGATCAAGGTCACCGACTTAGAAGTTTTTAATTAGATATTTTAAGAGTTTATATTTTCCAAATCATATGATGAATTAAGTTTATATTTGGTATGATGATTGATACTGGTCCGATACCCCCACCCGTGCACATGCCCTAAAGGTCAAGGTCACAGACAAAGAATTTTTTATTAATAGAACAAAGGCATCCAGTTAATTTTTAATAGAACACAGGCATCCAGTTAACTGTGTCGTCTGGACACATTTCTAGTTTTTCACTGTTTTTGGGACTACTTTTTTCTCCAAAACTAATTCTGTGGTCAGTTTTCCATCGTTAGATGATTGAAAATTAATGAACTGTATCAGATTTGACGCTTAGCCCGTTTACACGTCACGTGGACGTTAACGACGTCTTTTCGACGCTGACGCTACGTATTTTGTTGCGCGACGTTAGACCTGACCGCGCCTTCTTTGGAAAATTAATATCTCAATAAGTTTCAGTAACCATTCATAAATTTGCCGACCCAGGCTATTTCTCAGCTGCAAACGTTTAGTTTACACCCAATATTATACCCAGTAAATACTTTGAACACCACAAAATTGGCGCAAAACGACCAGGAACAAAGTTAAGCTTCTCTGAGGGCGAGTGACGCGATTATTAAAGCTAAATATTGCCGTTTTGAAGCATGTAAGAAACATAAAATTTGATATTTTCAATGTAAGATCATGTTTTATTTCACTCATGAACACCAAAACTGGTATTTTCACTGGCGGCCCTATATTTGGAACATTGGCAAATGGTGTAGACACAGTTCAGAAGCAATACAAGGCGGGGTCTGATCTGGGCCTACTCTGTTTGCATAAAGCACGTGCATTTTTATGCTCCATGAAGGGAGAGCATATAGTCGCCGCTTTGTCCGTCCGTCTGGCCGTCGTCCGTCCGTCCGTCACACTCTATATCTCTACAAGTATTAAATTAATTAAGTGAAGCTTGGTATACTGATAGAGGGCCATGAGGGGAATCGTAGAATGCAAGAACCATAACCCTGTCACCAGTATTTAAGGAGTTACTTCCCGTCTTAACTATTTCAATGAAAAGCTTGTCCGGAGCATATCTCTTAAAGTATGGAAGAGAATTTATTGAAACTTTAATATTGATAGATGACCATAAGAGGAAGCGCAGAGTTTAAGAACCATAACTCTATCACAAGTAATTATAGAGTTTTTCCCTTTTTTTAATTTTTGCTATATTACGCTTGTCCGGAGCATATCTCTAAAAGTTTTAAAGGTAATTTAGTGAAACGTGACACACTGATAGGGCGCCATGAGAGAAATCGCAGAATGCAAGAACCATAACCCTGCCAATAGTATTGACCGAGTTACTTCCCTTCTTAATTAGGGCCCCTAACAGTAGTTTGGGTGCCCGATAGTAATCAAATTGTCAGTCAGTTTGTCTCATCTAAACCAAACAATTTCACTCGGTCATAACTTCAAACGTAATATCCCTACATGAAACTTCACACTATTACTAACAATCACAAGACCTACATTTTGTAAAAGGGCCAGAACTATATTGCTTTTGCCCGTCTTTGTTACGCCTTAACCAAAATACTTATCCTTGGTCGTAACTTAAAAGTATTTGCCCTACTCGCATGAAACTTCATACACATACTTACCATCACAAGACCTACGTTCTGACAAAGGAAAATAACTATATTATTTCAAAAGTATGCTCCTTACTCTCAAGAAACATCACATACATACTTACCATCACAAGCCCTACATTCTGTCAATGGGCCATAACTATAGTGCTTTAGGGTGTATGTTTGTCAGGTCGTAAACAAACATCGTAAACTCGGTCAAATTTTTAAAAGTATTTGTCCTACTCTAATGAAACTTCACACATATCTTACCATTACAAAACGTACATTCTGACAACGGGCAATAACTATATTGCATATTTTCATTGAATTATCTCCCCTTTTTAAAAAAAAAATATCCTGTTATTTCATAACCAGGGGTAATTGTTATATATGGGTTTACGGCGTCCCGCAAACCCGCATGCTGAAAAGACGACCAATGGCGATCTCTGAAAGGTGACGGGGCAGCACGGTAAGGCACAAGAAAGATGTTATATACAAGACATAAATAATTAACAGTAACTATATACAACAATAGGAACACTAAACATTCCATTTATTGGCTTCTATAATCAATTCACGACGCCCGCCCCGAAGGCAAAACTACATTTTGTAATCCGGCCGGTGACATGAATGTTATATAGAAGCAAATAACAAAATAAACGAACAACAGCAACAAATAAAAAACCGACTGGCCAGGAAAAAATATAAGTCCACTTGGGGTGAACTGCGTCGACGCGCTGGTGTACTGAAAATTTCAATCATGTCGACTTCTTTTACTGTCAACTTGACTATCACTGTCAACTTGACTATGACTGTGAATTTGACTATCACTGTCAACTTGACTATCACTGTCAACTTGAATTATCACCAAAAACTTGATTATTCACCGACAACTTGTCGTCATTTTATTGTCTCGACGGTCTGTATTACGGTTCTGCCCCACCTCTGCGGGGCATCTGGAACGATACGTCGTACCAATAACTGCTCCTATCGACCAGGGAGAAGCAGGTCACCACACGTCATCTGACATTGGACCTGCAGATGATGATAATCAACTAAAATACGGTTCACGAAACGTATACACTATATCATGATCCCTATCCCGGAGAAGTCTGAATACGTTCATGCATAAACCGTTCATCTGGAACAATCTTCGTCAGATAAGTATGGGAGACTAATCTTGCATTAGGCCGCGCTAAGCCGCTGGTTAAAAAAGCAGTTATTTCCCTTAGAGTCACTTTCGTAGTTATCGGATTCTCTGTCTCCTACCTGTCCAGCGTAGGATATAATCACCAATAGGAATCTATTGTTACAGTTGTCTTAATTATGCCAATTAATTATAAAAAATACACATTTAATCATTATAGATTTTAATCAGTGACCATTATATTATAAGGCTTTCTTTATTGTCCGACAACTTTGGACAACAATAAAGCAATATGACCTGCGCCAACTGCACATTATTATTTTTAATATCAATTAAGTGTATATAAATTTTGGAACCGTCTTAGGTAAAGAAAATAGTAGATCCTTACCTTTATCCTGCAGAAAAAAATAATTTGGAAAAAAAAACATTTCTGACTATCCACTAATCAATTCCTTGATATATTTAATCAATTCCAAAACTGCATGACAAACAGTGTAGATCTTGATCAGATTAATCTGGACCTTCACTGTTTGTAAATGTTTGGGTTGTCATGTTCTGCAGGATAAGGGTTTAAATGGGCATACATCACGCAAACACGCTGGATAGGAGACATTATTTTAAATCGAAAGACATTACTTTATCGATATAAATAGCTGTTTAATTGGACGTTACGTCGCTGGCGTATGACGTTACGTCGTTGACGTAACGTCCTGTTAACGTCATAATTAACGTTAGTTACCAGAGAGTTGAAAACGTCGCCATTCAGTGAAGGGATCAGTATCGTAAGAAAACAAAAATAAATTAGTATTTCGGAACTTACAATCGAAGTTCATTTCTTTTGTTGCAAATCCATCATCGGGAAAATCGCCGCAACAAAATTTGGTAGCAGAGCGAGGTTAGAATTATCGGGAAATCAACAGAAATAGAATAAACCTGAATAGCGTCATCGGAAGATCGGAACAATATGGAGGGTAGCGACAACCACGTCGACGTCGTTATGTTAGAGGCAAAATATAAGAAGGATAAGTGCAGAATGAAATCAAACTTTACCCGTTCGCCGAACAAACTGTTGTTGCTTTTAGAAGAACAGGACTTGCCGAGTCGCAATGAAGTTAAACAAGCATGGAAGAAACTGGATATTTGTATGGAAATTGTCATGGAGGTATTATCAAACTTTTCAGACTTTTACATGAAAAACAAGGAATTTCTAAAATGCAAGAATATGATTTGTGAAATGGAAAAGATAGAAGAAGATTACAACACTGCAAACGACAGGGCAAGGGAATACATGGATTCGCGGGAGGACAACTCAAGTCTCACGTCTGATATACTTTCAATTGATCTTCAACAGAGGATGAATCTCACCGACAGTTATTTAGAGACAAGACAAACCATACCATCAGTGCAGTCACAAACATTTTCCAAGGTAACATTGTCAAAGGAAAGTATGCCAGTGACAATTAACAATGAGCGATATGGCAGTTCCCCTATTGATACAGTACAAACACGCACAGTGCGAAATGGCCGAACATTGCGCAGGCATGTCAACATAATTCTGAGGAACACAAAACAGGCCCTACTTTGTATAAAAGAGACAATGAAAGAGATATGAAAGTTAATACTGCGTCATTTGAAACACGCACCCGAGCAGCAATGTCGGGACAGTCTGCCGGCTACGATGCCCCCTCTATCGGACAGGATCTATGGCGCCAGCTTAAACGTGTTCAAATACCAGTTTTTACGGGAGACAAGCGAACCTACCAAAGCTGGAAAGCTGCTTTTCTGGCGTGCATTGACAGCGCTCCAGCGACAGGCGAATACAAGTCGCTGCAACTACGCCAATATCTATCGGGAGAAGCACTGAGAGCTATTGAAAATCTGGGACATTCAGCCAGTGCATATGAAGCGGCAAAAGAACGTTTGGATCGAAAATATGGAGGTAAGCGTCGCCAAATCGCCATTTACCTTGAAGAACTAGAACAGTTCCGCCAAATAAGACACGGAAATGCTCGAGATCTAGAACAGTTCGCTGACTTATTGGACATAGCGATAATAAATCTGAAAGAGGCAGGGCAGCACCACGAACTTGGGGATGGCTCCCTGTACACAAAATTACAGAGAAAATTACCGGAATCAATGCTGGCGTGCTATAATAGGTGGATATTTGAAAATAGGCTATCAGACTCGGTACTAACCTTAAGAACTTGGGTGATTCAGGAGTCTGAATTTCAAACAATGGCCGCCGAGACCGTTCACGGTGTAGCCTGCAGATCTAGGGATAGTCAGTCAATGCGACCAGTCGTAAACTATAAGAATCAACGGACATTCTTCGGGGACAAAATGCAGAATCGTAGCATGCAGTATTCACCCTGTCGACTTTGTGGAGCCCGACATGGTGTTTGGAAATGCCAAAACTTTATACAGAAGACTGTTGCAGAAAGATGGGATGTCGCAAAACAGTTTCAGCTTTGTTTTCGTTGTTTGGCAGGGGGACATTCCGGGAAATTATGTCCAAGAAGCCGCCAATGCAGCAAAGATGGCTGCCGAGAGCTTCACCATAGGCTGCTGCACATACAGAGTTATTGACCTGAAGCTGAACGAATGCTGCAAACAAGCAGCAATACCATACCAAAACAGGTTGCTGAATCGGAAGCAAGACCTTCGCATTCTGATAGTTTAAACAAAGACTCTGTCAATTCTGGCACGGAGGGGAAAGGGCAAATACCGCAGACAACTATGCTAGCACAGACCGATTACAGGCCGGACTTCGTTGCTTTACGGACCGTTCCAGTCATTGTGAGGAATGGCAATCGTTCATTGCAGGTAAATGCCTTATTAGACGATGCCAGCACGAAAACATATGTCAATGGAGATGTAGCTGCGGAGCTGGGGCTACGAGGAAAAACAGAAAAGGTGACCGTTAACGTTTTAAATGGCCAGATCGAAACATTTGAGACAAGACCAGTAAACATCGGCTTGGAGAGCGTTGACGGCAATGTAAGCATGAGTATCACTGCATACACAACGAACAGGGTCACCGGAAACATGACAGTTATTGACTGGAACAGGTACAAGAGGCACTGGAATCACCTAGAGAGAATTGAATTCCCGCGAACAGCCAAAAGACCCATAGTAGATGTTCTAATCGGCATTGACTGTGCAGATCTTCTGTATGCAATCAAAGAGATAAGAGGCCGGCCAGGGGAACCGATAGCAAGGCTTACGCCGCTTGGGTGGACCTGTATTGGAAACCCGGGAATAGCTAGTAGACCAATATTGCAGACAAGTTTCTCAACCACATATTTTACGAGGGACATATCAGAAATAGAGAGGCTGAATGAAAATCTCAAAAGGTTCTGGGAAATAGAAGATACGTCGTCGTGTGCAGAAACACCAATAGTGAGAATAGAAGAACAGTCCGCGTTGAAGAAAGTGCAACAATCAATGACATATGAAAATCAAATGTATCGGGTCGCCATTCCATGGAAAGAAAGAACACCAGAATTACCTGACAATTATACAATGGCGCTTCGAAGATTGGAAAATACTGAGAAGAGAATAATGAGGTCACCAGACATCGCTAAAATGTACGCTGCAATAATCGAGGATTATATTAGAAAAGGCTACATAAGAAAAGTTCCGGAACACGAGCACTCACAATCAAAGTGGTATCTGCCACACTTTCCAGTCCTAAGGCCAGACAAAGATACAACAAAGACTAGAATAGTGTTTGATGCATCGGCGAAATGCAGTAACGTATCTCTAAATGATGCAATACACCAAGGACCAATTTGATGTACTTTTGCGTTTCCGACGCTCTCCGGTGGCTCTGGTCTGCGACATTGCAGAGATGTACCTCCGGATCGGTATAAAACAAGAGGACAAATTATATCACAGGTTTCTATGGAGGGGAACCAGCAATAAAAGTAACCCAGACGTCTTTGAGTTCGACCGGGTCGTGTTTGGGGTCAACTCATCATCGTTCCAGGCACAGTTTGTGTTACAGCAGCATGCCAAGATGTACCAGGGTGATTTCCCCATAGGATCGGAAACAATCCTTCAGTCAACATACATGGATGATTCGATGTACTCTGTTCTGAATGATGAAATGGGAATCGAACTTTACAACCAACTTTCTCAGCTGCTATCAAAAGCTGGCATGCATGCGAGAAAATGGCTTTCCAATTCACCAGGCGTGCTAGCACAGATTCCACTACAGGATCGGAAAGCGGAAGTGGACTTAGATCGAGAACAGATTCCATGTGCCAAAACCCTAGGAGTATGGTGGCATGCAGACCGTGATGTGTTTGTGTTCAGAGAGAACCCACCCGAAAACACCATGATGTATACAAAACGCAATTTTCTTAAAAAAATTGCTACGTTGCTCGATCCAATCGGCTTTCTAGCACCGTTTACTATCAGAGCAAAAATGCTTCTCCAAGACATGTGGACCGCCGGTTTGGAATGGGACGAAGAACTGCCAGAACCAATGATTTACTCTCACGTGCATGGTTCGGCGAACTTGGTGATCTAAAGCAGCTAAAAATATCGAGATGTCTAGGAGAACAAACAGAATCTTCTGACACCATGTCGCTTCATACCTTTGTAGATTCTTCAGAAGACGCATATGGAGCAGTTGTTTATGCGAGATGTACACAGAAAGATGGTACCATTTCAAGCAACATTGTCGCCGCAAAAACACGTGTTGCACCAACATTGTCGACAAGCATCCCCCGGCTGGAATTGATGGCAGCAGTTGTAGGTGTAAGGCTTACCGGGAGAATCTCGAGGGTGCTTCAAATACCGTTGAGCCAAGCTACCTTCTGGTCTGATAGTGTTAACGTATTATGGTGGATATGAGGACGGAGCAGGGAGTTTAAGCCTTTCGTAGCAAATAGGGTGGGCGAAATACAGAGCAACACGAACCCAGGCAAATGGCGATACGTACCGACAAACTTGAATCCTGCAGATTTGCTAAGTAGAGGCATGAAGGCAGCGCATCTAGTAAAAAGTAGTACATGGTGGAGAGGGCCAGATTTTCTCAGACAGGTAGAGAATACCTGGCCTATGAATAAAGCTTTTGAAAAACCCTCAGGTGACGTGGAAATCAAGAGATCTTCTTTGGACAGTAGGTGTCGGGAGATGACTTTATCTGCATACATGGCTGTGAGTGCGACTGAAGACAGAGCTCTACTCAATCCAAATAACTATTCAAGCTGGCTTAAATTAAGAAGAATCCAGAATTCCACTGACCGTTCCAAGGCGGCTCTTCTGTGGCGATTTATTTATGTTGTTGTTTGTTACTTACTGTGTGTATCACTTGTGTCTTTTGGTTTTGGATGGCCATATGGCCATTTTGTGGGAAAGTAACTGTCCTTATGGCCTTCCTTTGTTTGGGTTTCCATTATGGTCTGGTCGCTTAATGTTTGTATTTCTTTCCCTTTGGTGTCTTTTATGGGTGGAGTAAGTTAATTGTATCAATTCCTGATCTTTGTTTTACTTCTACTTTGGATTAATCGCTTTTTGGGGAACTGTCAGAAACATAAGATAGAGAGAACATCGGGAGAGTTACAGGCTGATGAACTAAAGAAGGCAGAGATACAGCTTATCAGGCAGACACAAAGTTCAGAATTTTGAGAGGAATGGCAAGCATTATCGCGCGGGCACCCATTGCCTTCAAGCAGTAAACTAATAGGGCTACAACCGAGGATTGACGAAGATGCACTGATGCGTTCGAATGGACGCTTGGAACATGCGATGTTCTTATCGTATGATGTTCGCCACCCAGTTATCCTTCCACGTAAAAGCTGGGTAACAAGGCTGATAGTGAAAGAATTTCATGAGAAAGGGAACCATGCATCCGGGACCAATCAAACTTTAGCAGCACTATCAGCACGTTACTGGGTTATCTCTGGCAGGGAAGTGATACGAGAGTGGGAAAAGGAATGCGCCGAATGCAGACGAAGGAAAGCAAAACCATGTCAACAAATCATGGCTCCATTACCACTATCGCGGCTAGAGGCATCACTGAGGGCATTTGCAAGGACAGCGGTTGACTTTGGAGGGCCATTTATAACAGTGCAGGGTCGAGGAAAACGTCGACAGAAACGTTATTTGTGCTTGTTCACCTGTATGAGCACTAGGGCAGTACATCTAGAAGTCGCATTTGGCCTCGATACAGATTCCTTCTTAAACGCCTTTTACAGAATGGCAAGCCGTAGGGGCCTTCCCGAGGCTATGTACTCCGATAATGGGACAAATTTCAAAGGCGCTGATACAGAACTTTAAGTATTGCTATCGGCGATAGATAAAGAGAAAATAAAAGAATCAGCAGCAAACAGAGGCATAAAATGGTACTTCAACCCTCCATGCGCTCCACATTTCGGTGGAGTGCACGAGTCGATGATAAAGTCTGCGAAGAAGGCAATAAAAGCTATCCTCGGCAATGCCGACATAACGGACGAAGAGCTTATGACGGCGGTTATCGGCGCTGAGGGACTGATTAACTCTCGGCCTTTAACGTACCAATCAGCGAATCCTGAAGACGACGTGCCACTGACCCCAAATCATTTTCTGCATGGGCAAATTGGGGGTCAGTTCGCTCCATCATCCGTTGACGATACCCCATTTAATCTAAGGAAGAGATGGCGCCGGATCCAAGAGTTGGTCCGGCATTTCTGGAAAAGGTGGCTACGGGAATGGCTTCCATTACTCGGTATACGGAAGAAATGGAACAATGAGAGTCGTGATATCAAGATCGGTGATGTCGTTTTAGTGATCTCTCCGGATACGTCAAGAGGAAACTGGCCACTAGGTAGAGTTCTGGAGGTCTACCCGGGGCAGGACGGACGGGTTCGCGTCGCCAAGATTCAAGTTGGACAGGGTACTATAGTGCGGCCAGTGACGAGGCTCTGTCTACTAGAAAAGGAGGTTACAATGTCAGATTAATCTGGACATTAGAATCATTGACTTTCATTTCCTGAGAATTAACTAATTAAGACTAAGATAAAGGCTAATTCATAGTGGAGACAAACCTTATTAATGTACTAAAGTACTTAGCTATAGTTCATTATTACATGTATTTCTTCACAGCACTAAAGCAATTGATCAAAATGAATAGTATTTTGAGGAGGGGAAAATGGATAGGAGACATTATTTTAAATCGAAAGACATTACTTTATCGATATAAATAGCTGTTTAATTGGACGTTACGTCGCTGGCGTATGACGTTACGTCGTTGACGTAACGTCCTGTTAACGTCATAATTAACGTTAGTTACCAGAGAGTTGAAAACGTCGCCATTCAGTGAAGGGATCAGTATCGTAAGAAAACAAAAATAAATTAGTATTTCGGAACTTACAATCGAAGTTCATTTCTTTTGTTGCAAATCCATCATCGGGAAAATCGCCGCAACACACGCCTATATAATTTTGCCCCCATTAAACCCCAAATTTAAATAGTAAAACTGGGGTTTACCGGGTATTAATTATTTTTCTTATTTCTGCTTCAAAATAGATGGTGGGTACTCGTTAGAACTGCCTTGTCGAGGCAGTTCTAAAGCGTACCCACAATGTATATTTTGAGCACAAATATGAAAAATAGCAGGATTTTGTCTTAATTAAATCGTTGTGAGTGTGTGTGTGTGTGTGTGTGTGTGTGTGTGTGTGTGTGTGTGTGTGTGTGTGTGTGTGTGTGTGTGTTTTCAATATATTTGAATACGTGTGTTTACGTTCTCGTATATTGTGCGGGTATTGTGGTTTCAATGAGGCGGTTAAAACGAGTGCCCACGATATACGTTTTGCAAAGAATTAGGAAAACGTCACTAATTACCATCAGACAAAATGAAAAATCATGAAAAATGGTATTAAATCTAACATAAGTATGTTATCCATATGAGTTCCCAATAGACACAAATACTTTCTAAACTTCAGAGCCGAAAAAAAAACTAAAATTTAAAGATGAAAAATTGTGATATTTTTTATTACTGCCCAAATTATAGATTGTGGGTACTCGTTCGAACCGCCTCATCGAGGAGGTTCTAACGAGTACCCACAATCTATATTTAGAGCAGAAATAAGAAAAATAAAATTTACACCTGCAAACCCCAGTTTTACAATATAAAAGTGGGATTCAAGGGGGTCATAATCATATAGGCGTGTTTTCGTGATGTCATGAAAAATGGTATTAAATCTAACATAGGTATGTTATCCCTATCAGTTATAGTTTATGACTAATTCGTGTACTGTCTTATTTGCTGCAAGCTATTTAACTAACAAGGTCTGACCCATATATGCCAAGCGTCCCTTTTGAGACGCATT
Source organism: Lucinisca nassula (assembly GCA_963580285.1). Lineage (NCBI taxonomy): Eukaryota > Metazoa > Mollusca > Bivalvia > Lucinida > Lucinidae > Lucinisca > Lucinisca nassula. Next base: position 14,494,468 of record OY757010.1, read on the forward strand.
CGCAAACAGTGTAATCCATATAATGCACCACAGAAATTGGCGTCTGATCTAGGTCTACACTGGTTGCTTATTCTACATATTTTTGTGGAACTTTTGACAAAGAAAAGAAACTTGACACTCCAAACATTGGAAATGGACCACTATAAACTTTATACCTGGATGGATTCCTTTGTCATAGATGGGTTAAGATATTTGATATCACATTTTACGACGCCTGACCATATTGTTTATTGCACTTTTATGTACCCGAATTATTGGTTTTCTTCCAAGGTCTTGAATCAATGAAATCATTTTTCGCGTTTTCTTAATTTTGTTAAAATCCCAAAAGTCTAATTTTGTTCTTTTAATTCTGAAATTGTCATATTCTCATGCTGATATTTGTGGCATGCAGTATTTATTTCATTTGTTATTCTGCTTATTCAGTTTTGATTTTACAGCCTTTTCTTTTTCCCAAAAGTCTGCATTTCTTTTGAAGACTACACCGCACAAAAATAAAAAACACGATTTTTTTTATGAAAATTTGGATATTTTCTTATTTCTACTTAAAATATACACTGTGTGTACGCGTTGGAAAGGGGTATCGATATTTTAGCAGTATTAAAGGACGTGTCGAATATATAATGCAATCTGGACTACATAAACGCTTTGTATTACACTCGTGAGGTAGATCCTCACCATCATTCAGTCTTTTAAAGTCGACTGGCTTTCTAAGTCATCTGGCAAACATGCCTATATAGTTTTGTATCCCACTTTTATATAGTAAAACTAGGGTTTACAGAGGTAAAATTTACAATGTATTTGTAAAGGTGTGTAGTTTCTAAATTCATGTCTGCAAATTTGGGTTTACAAATTGTTAATGAGTCAATATGTCAATTTACCCTTTTTGTACCAAATAGGATCTTCCTCCTTATATATAGCAGGAGTGCCATTTCTAAATATAGGGGTGTCAGGTTGCGTTTTCATCAAAATTTATTTGGAAAATGGCTGAACTTTTAGCAAACAGTGAAGACCCTGATCAGACGCCGCGTTCTGCGGCGCCTGATCTGGGCCTGCACTATTTGCCAGGGTACCCATTTTAGGGTTTATGGTAGTAAATGGGTTAATGATGTCCTTCATGTGATAAGTCCCCCCGCCGGAAAAAGCAAAACAAACTTCGGCTCTCTGGGGCAAACAGCGAAGGCCTACACAAATTGATTACAATAAAAACTGTCTGCACTATTTGCAGCCAAACATCTAATTATGATATTTTCTAAATGCCTTTTATTTTAAATTCTACACAATAGTTGCCAATTGTAGCTTTTCGACGTATTGATGTATTTTGATATGAATAACTTAGTGTCTTCTTTCACCAATCCTTTCTTCTTTCCGTTCGTCTGTGCCGCTGTCTGTCTCACAGTCAGTCAGTTGATCTTATTTAATATCTAAGACATAATACCATACTTTACCACGAATTAAGGAAAAGTATTCATTCATTCATACATTTCCTAAGTTTTACAGCTTTTCGTCATGCAGCTCCCGAGTTCTTTCAAGAGATGGAATAAATAAATTAATTAATTGGTAAATCTATAAAATAAATTAAATAACAAAAAAAAAAAAAAATAAATAAATAAATATTATGAGACTGTGTTAAAGTAAATTTCTACCCAAGACTATCTTGTTCTGCTGGCGCTCGTGGACTTAGTCATTTTCACGAGAAAAAAAAATGCAGGTGCTGAAAAGCTGACTTCTTTATTTACAAATCAAAATGGAAGAACTAATTTTTTAATTCAATGTTAAATGGTATATATATCATTGCAAACTTTGAGAAATTTTCTTTCTAGTCATGACTTATAAAAGAACCAATGAGAAAGTAATAAGTTTTAAATAAGCAATTGAATGTAGGTTCAGGAGCTTTTTGCCAATATATATATAAGATGAATAGGAATGCAACTTCCACTTTTCAAAGTAAAATGGAAGAACTAAGTCGTTAATTTAATTTTACATCTAATTCCTTGTTAATAAAATAAAAGAACTTTTTGAAAATAACTTTAAAATTGTAATTTAATCAATTTAATACGCCTTTCCTATTAATTTCTATATAATTTTGGTGGTGATGTTTACAGGTAAGTCTGCGGCGACTGTCGCAAATCGATATCGGATATTTTTGTTAAACTACGAGGATTGTTCCCTATGATTGCGCATGCGCCGACCATACAAACACGCGGATCATCTCATGCGACAAATTACCGCGCAGCAGAACTCAGCTTGACAGTGCAACGAAATATCAGCACCCAGCGCTTTAAACAAGAATACTCAATTTATGCTTCCTTACTGAACACTACAGAAATCAATTAATGCTCACAAAAACTGAGCATAATGCTCAGTAAATTCGGCAATTGAACAGACCGCAAATTTGCGCTACCTGGTCACTCGTCAATTACAGGAAACATACCAAACTCCAGTTAATATCCTTTTCAGCGACACGGCTCACAAATATATCTATTCACAAACTCATTACATTAACAACAGCTAGAAATTTAAACAGGACGATTTTTATCTATTCTACACAATAGTTCTCAATGTTTGATAGGGATCAACACTGTTTGCAGTACATTCTTTCAGTATAGTCTTTCACATAGAGACGGGACAGCGGTTTTCTAACCGTCAATAGTCAAAAGTTATGAATCGAACAAATGAGCCGACATTTATAAATATATTTTACCAAAAGGGCCCTTTAAAAGCCAAAATGAATCTAAAATGAGCGAGTCTCCGAGTTTTACGTCCCACATCTAGGGTCATACGGAGACAGGACCTCGATTAAAAGACTCATTCGAATCCTAGAGAATCCTGGGATCGATCCTGCGCTCCCCGGTTCGTAAAACGAGTAGCATAATCAGTACACCACAGAGGCTTCCTTAGTGTATCCAGAATAGGCTTCAGAAAGTTGGGGTATACATGAAGAAAACCCCTCCAAAACCTACAAGCATCTTCATACAAAAAATAATACTAAACATAAATTTAACATACCGCCCGAGATTCTTCGTATGGCTTGTCACAATGTTGTGTGTATACTTTAACAGTTAACCTACTGCTGGTATAATGTCTATTTTTCAGGGTATTTATATCCATGAATACTACAGGAACATCATGCATACCCGTACTAGCTCGCTAAAAGTGTGACAAGTAAAGATACTATCCACAATCATAGCCATGTAGCAAATTTCAGCAGATCATTGGTCTCCGTTACAATTGCATTTCCCTTAGCGAAAAAATGATGAAACTTCCCTGCAGATCAACGGTATAACTCCCGTCAATAAGAATACCCACAACATTGTGACTGGCATGAAAAATATATGGCACAATTTGGCGCTTGGCGACCTTTTAGGCAAACTATATAAAAATCAGTCTTATAGCGGATAACTGTATGGTGAATAATTTCCCCACAAACCATATACCCACTTATAATAATTTACTATTTTATTTCGCTTTTTCCGGGATTGTGATTAAATCTCTCAGTTATGGAAGCGACTTTTCGTCTTTACAACCATAGTGGAGACACAATCAGGGATAAATAAATCGTGCTCTGACTGTGATTCGAACCCACGCACAGATGCGGCGACGTCGCCTAGCACTGCAGTGGCCGACGTCCTTAACCACTGCGCCACAGAGGCATCCCCAACAAAGGATGCTCATATAGCGCATATAAGGATATCCGGCACTGCAGTACACTCTGTATATAGGGGTTTATTTGTTACTATTTTATTTCGCTTTTTCCGGGATTGTGATTAAATCTCTCAGTTATGGAAGCGACTTTTCGTCTTTACAACCATAGTGGAGACACAATCAGGGATAAATAAATCGTGCTCTGACTGTGATTCGAACCCACGCACAGATGCGGCGACGTCGCCTAGCACTGCAGTGGCCGACGTCCTTAACCACTGCGCCACAGAGGCATCCCCAATAAAGGATGCTCATATAGCGCATATAAGGATATCCGGCACTGCAGTACACTCTGTATATAGGGGTTTATTTGTTACTATTTTATTTCGCTTTTTCCGGGATTGTGATTAAATCTCTCAGTTATGGAAGCGACTTTTTGTCTTTACAACCATAGTGGAGACACAATCAGGGATAAATAAATCGTGCTCTGACTGTGATTCGAACCCACGCACAGATGCGGCGACGTCGCCTAGCACTGCAGTGGCCGACGTCCTTAACCACTGCGCCACAGAGGCATCCCCAATAAAGGATGCTCATATAGCGCATATAAGGATATCCGGCACTGCAGTACACTCTGTATATAGGGGTTTATTTGTTACTATTTTATTTCGCTTTTTCCGGGATTGTGATTAAATCTCTCAGTTATGGAAGCGACTTTTTGTCTTTACAACCATAGTGGAGACACAATCAGGGATAAATAAATCGTGCTCTGACTGTGATTCAAACCCACGCACAGATGCGGCGACGTCGCCTAGCACTGCAGTGGCCGACGTCCTTAACCACTGCGCCACAGAGGCATCCCCAATAAAGGATGTTCAAATAGCGCATATAAGGATATCCGGCACTGCAGTACACTCTGTATATAGGGGTTTATTTGTTACTATTTTATTTCGCTTTTTCCGGGATTGTGATTAAATCTCTCAGTTATGGAAGCGACTTTTAGTCTTTACAACCATAGTGGAGACACAATCAGGGATAAATAAATCGTGCTCTGACTGTGATTCGAACCCACGCACAGATGCGGCGACGTCGCCTAGCACTGCAGTGGCCGACGTCCTTAGACGTGTATAAGCACCAGAAAGGTTTCCTATTCCATCTCGTTATAGTAATAGGGCTTTCATTTTTCACATGTGTATTCCTTGTGACATTCTTCATTGAAAATAACTTACTAGTGAACACAAAACTGAGTTTCGTAGTCTTGTGGTTTAAGATTTACAGCCCATTGCAGGGAAGGGCCTTACATTTCTCCTTATGTTTGTATTCTTTGTTAAAAGTCACTATCTAGGGAATATTTAAGTCATAAAAAAAACATATTTCATACCACACTTCAAAGTGTAAATGACCACCATATTTTACTCTTTCACATACATATCCGTCCTACTACTGCGCATCTTCTATTTGTCCGAATTTCTTGTTTGTAAAATTTACCGTTAGCAAAACCAAACCGACACCCTTTAATTGGAAATGGACCATTCCAAACTTATGAGGGGAAACTTTATTGTCTTGTATGCGTTATTGCACCAACACATAGAACAACATTGGACTAAGAATGGCACCTTGTTGGACACAAGGCAAAACTGGAGTCCACTTCGAAGTTTCATTATTATAAACACATTAACTATCAACTGGCCGTTGTCAATAAGGAAATGAATCTTTCTATTTGCTAAGGCCATACCGAGAGGGTACTTCGGTTTAAAGAATCCTCGGAATGTCTGCAGAAGCCCGATATCGAACCCAAGACCCCTGGTTTATGAAGCGAGTAGTAGAGTATGGCCGTAGAAAAGATTTTATGGCACACCGATTTCAGATTTGTTTTTCTTGCATAACTTTGATCTTAAATCGTCACTTCCATTGCTGGCTGGGGCCCCCGGCTGTCGGGGCTTCTTGAAATAGATTGATGCTTCCAAGCAGAGCTAAAACCGACCGCACACGAGTACTGCTAAACCGGTCAGAGGATCTATGTAGAAGTGGAGGCAATGATAAGGAATCGATACAATTAATCACAGCTCCAATCAGAGACACCAAAGCCTGCCAGGGCAAAGTGGTGCGAGTTGCACCGTCTCTACAAATAAACACTTTTGTTTGCTTTTACGGCTGGGCTTGAGATGTCATTTCACCACAATGTCGGGTAAAACCCCACAAAAGTGGAAGCAGCGTCTCCAACATGAGATAAATAGTGTTGGCGGGGAAGTAAAACAGCCGACTGCTGACGTCCGCAAAAGTTTGATGAAATTTCTGTGGCGTTTCGTGCCGTCTCTTTACGTGCAATATCTTAACGACAGCATATATGGCGTCTTATACAACACGTGCACATTAAATATCTCAGAGTCAAACACGTGGGATTTCTCGATTTTCATACCATCCCTGGATAGAATACCGTGGGTAGGATAATAGTTTCTATCCCAGGTAAAATCCAGGATTTCCTCGTCTCTTGTACAAGAACTTGTAAGGGGCTAAAGTATAACACGCGTATCCAGAAAAGACTCGAATCAAAATCATTGCAAGTTCCTGTATTGATATAATGAATGTGTGTAAGTATTTTGTTGCTCGCAAGATTTTAATCGGTTCCATTGATCAGATTAATCATGTTCTTCAGTCACTTCTGTACTCACAATTATTTTGCTGATTCTTGGAATTGTACTGTGAGTGTTGTCTCAGTGAAGTTGGATTTGCTCAGTAAAGCTCATTGTTGGCGGTAACAACATGCGCATTGGAATGGCCGCTCTGTCGTTTTCTATTGTTTACATTTTTACATGTTTATGTACATGTTATTCTGGGTCCCTTCCCACCGAGGTTTGGGGAAATAAATGGGCTGCATAGTGCTTCGATGCAGAGTTGAAACCGATCGCACAGGACTACTGGGTGACCTATTAGAAAAAGTAGAAGTAAAACAAAGATCAGGAATCGATACAATTAACTTACTCCACCCATCAAAGACACCAAAGGGAAAGAAACACATGAAGCGACCAGACCATAATGGAAACCTAAACAAAAGAATGTCATAAGGGCAGTTACTTTCCCACAATATGGCCAAATGGCCATCAAAAAGAAAAGACACAAGTGATACACACAGTAAGTAACAAACAACAACATAAATAAACCACCACAGAAGAACCGCCTTGGAACGGTCAGTGGAAAGAATTCCACTGTGGGGTGCTTAAATCGATTTTACATGGCCATAATCCTCACCCTTACCTCTGTCGCGGTATACACTAATAGTTTTAGTTTAGTCCGCATGAAGGCTTCTTAACTCATCAGTGTAACATCTCCGAGAACATACAAATAAAAAAACTACAGAGATGAAACAAGGTTGAAGACTCGACAGCATACAACAACAGAATTGCTGGAGCAAAAGAAAACCAACAGTTAGACTCCGAGGGGCCCGACCAAAGACGGAGCATCAGGCGCCAACCAACATAAAGTATACCAAAATAAAATAAAATTCCATTTATGTTTTTACGCTGGAACCGTAAAGCCCGACCCACCGGTGTTCAATCAAGGAGGGAAGCAAAGTTTCCAACCGTGATTGGGTTAACCACCATGCATGCAGTCTGTTTTATAACATTTATGTTGTACCCAATCTTTATATATCGACGAACGATTTTACGATATAGGGTACTAAAGTCATTACAGGCATGTATTTTTCTAAATTTATATACTAAGTCACCATAGAATTCGGGTTCCGATAGGCCTTGTTGCAGAAGTGTTTTAAGTCCAACATTGAATTTTGAAACCAAATCAGAATGACGTCTATTAAACTTAGAAAAGGCTTTACGTCGTTTATGATACCGATTCCCCTGATTAAGAAGTTTAGCGGTTAATAATTTATTACGAGTGTTGAAGTCGGATACATGACTAGACACTCTAGCGAATCGAATTAACTGCGAAATATAAACCCGTACGATATCGCACGAGGAACATCACCGTCCAAAAAAGGAGAAAAGGAAAATTTACAATCTCGAAATCAAAATCATCACCTTTATCGTAAATTTTGCAAGAAACAAATCCATCTACAATAGATAAATGTAAATCCAAAAAGGGGGTCTCGGTATCAGAGGAATTTGCCTTGTTTAACTGAAGTTCTAGGGGATAAATCTGACTGATCAAACCATCAAAGTAAGTATTGTCAATATTTAATAAATTATCTAAATATTTAGAAGTAGAACTAAAAGCTTCAATAATTTCAGATTGGTTATCAATGGAAAGCGACAACATGAATTCTCTTTCATAACAATACAAGAACAGATCAACCATAAGAGGTGCGCAATTCGTACCCATCGGAATACCCACAATTTGTCTAAATAACTTAGTACCGAATCTAATATAAATATTGTCAAGTAGAAAGGTGAGGGCATCACACACTCTGTGGCATGACCAAAGTTTATGATTCTTATGCTCTTTAGAAATGAAAAATGCATTGCTGACATTACATGCAAGATAGAGAGAATCTTCTCTGTGAAAAGCCCATTCAATTAAATCATTAAGCTTTTCTTTTATAAGATTATGAGGAAGTGTAGTGTAAAGAGTGGAAAAATCGTAAGTAGACAGGCTTGAAGCACGAAAACGTCTGGATTTCAATTTATTTAAAAAAGTCTAAGTTTACCAAGCAAAGTGTTGCGAGTCCGTCCGTTCCTTCATATATATGTACATGTGAACCCTATTATATTCCTTGGGCGGTAGAGTTTGAGATGTTATTTAATCTTAGTGATGATTAAAAGGTCTCGCAAAATAGGAAATGTTTCCAAACCGACCTAAATAGTCTTGACGGGGACGTTAAACCTCAATTCAAACAAACAAACAGGTTTTTTGTATGTCACATGTAATTTTTATTGGTCAAAGCGACTGGTTCCTGTGCATCTGTTGTAAAGAGTTGTCTACATGTCATAAACACATCTTACATCCCGAAACCTTTTCTATATATTTTTGAATGGCCAGCGCATACTGTATACATGTTGCAATTTTTCAACTATAAGGGCAAATAACTACCGGTCCTCTTTGCTATTTCTTGAAACCTGACGCTTGTAATGGGTAAAAAGGTCGAGATTTGGATTTTCCACATTCGTGTTTGTTGTATCATTTTTTCCAAGACTCAACAGATGATCAGTGGTAAGGTGTACCCATGTTTTAAGGTAGTAGGGCCAAAAAAAATGGTAGGATTCTTATTTTAAATGTTTTTGTGAGTTATTAAAAACATTATATTTACTTCGATTCCTAGAGACATGTAAACCCAAGAATGATTTTGTATATGTCGTTTATTTTTAATTGATGTGCCTTAAAACTTAACGTTTTGTGTTTATACCCATTGTAGCCTTATGTGATGCGTTGAATTCCCTTCTTTGACCGCATCATAACCACAGTTGACCATCGTACAGTATCTGAAATCGGAAGCTGCTGCTACTTTACGCTCAAAAATCGTTAGCTGCTTTACACAATATTAATGAAAAACACTAAAAATCAATAAAATTCGGTATTAACACCCGGAAAGGACACATGCTTGGGAAGGTAAGAGTCATCCCTTTTCAAATTTGTTTCGATTTGGAATCATAAGGCACCCTGTTCTGCACAGTAAAATGATTATCGTGCTGCATCTGTTACTTTTTTCATTCTCGCTCACAGAGACCATTATTGTTTCACATTTTGTCTGTCTTATGGCCATTTTACACTTATTCTAAATAAGCGTAGACATAAAACATACATTAATCAGCAAATCTCAGTACCAGTTTGCTAGTTCTGCCTGCCTCCCTTCAAAAAGAACTGCTTTATTCAGGGCCTATCAAACTAGCGACTGTACGATTAGCTGCATCTGTACGCAATCATTAGCTGCAAAAGTCGAAAATAAAACTGTACGCTTAGCTGCAGCATTCAAAAAGTGAACTTGTGAAGGGTATTGACTTCATGCTATATAAACGTTGTGGTCCACCGCTATGCATGAGACATTTGGACCATCATCGTTCTGACAAAACAAAGAAAACTGGTATAGACAGAGGTTCTGATAGATTCAACGTTTCTGCGATGATTAAAATAGTTCTCAAATCACCTATCTATTTTAACAGCTGTCTAGGCAACATGAAAACACGCCTATATAATTCTGACCCTTTGAGCCCCACTTTTATATAGTAAAACGAAGGTGTAAACCTTATTTTTATTATTTCTGCACTAAAAATATATATTGAACGGCCTCGACGTGTAATCTCAATCTGTATTTTGAGCAGAAATAAGAAAAATAAAAAATATCGATTTTTTTTTTTCATCAGAAAACTGTCATCTTTGGTAATTAAATTTTCAATATACATGTATTTAAACAGGCGTGTTTTCGTAACGCATAATCAGGTCATTACAGAAACACGCCCCTACAATTTAAATGAACTGAAAACTTTACAACCCGAAATTGAAAAAGAAAAATCCGATATTTTGAATGTTTTGAATATTTCTGCACAAAACATAGAATATGGGTACTCGTTAGAACCGCATCGGCAAGACGGTTCTAACGAGTACACCCACAATCTACGTTTTAAGCGGAAATAAGGACAAAACAATGTATACCTCGTTAAAACCCTAGTTTTACTTTATAAAAGTGGGGTTGAAGGGTGTCAAAATTACATAGGTGTGTTTTCGTGATGTTCATTTTATGGCACGGAGGCTTGGCCTGATGGTATTTCGTCGTATATACAATGGTCTAATATCATGACATTGTATCTGAAAAAGCATATGGCCGTGAAACTCAGTTGAGCACGGTTATGAATGATCTGGTGAAAATAAAATCTTGTTTGGCGGACACATTAATTCTGAACTTCTAGAATGCTTTTGATTCGATAGCCTCCCCACCCCCACCTCGAGAACTAATGATCTGCCAGGTATTTTGTATTTTGTTACAGCATTGGGGTGGGAGAAAGGCTCTCATTTGGATAGGTTACTGCATTTGCTAAAAAAAGCGAGTTGTTGTTAATGTGAGCTACATTTTTTGTTTGGCGTCCTACAAAGGACTGCTCTTGGTCCAATGTTATTCTCCATGTACATTAATGATATTTCCAGAGACAGACTCGGAAGTATGACTGTTTGAAGACGATTGTGTTTGCTACCGGGAAATTAGATACAGAGTACTCACTGAAACTTCAGAATAATATAGATAAGACTAGGGTGTTGGGCACAAAAATGGGGATGGGGTTTAAGTCAGTTAACTGCAATATTATGCAGATAACTAGGAAGAGAAATTAAAATTAAGGCTTCTTACACCTTAAAGGGAACATTCCTCGAGAGCGTGTAACTGTATCTGTGACCCCAATAAATATGAGAGGGGTTTTTAATGAAGACAGTTCAGAATTGTGACAAGGATTACTGCGTTGAAAGTGAAAGTATCAGGAAATACTATGAGTCTCTCCGGTAATTCGTTTACTTGTGCGTTTGAGAGAGAGAGAGAGAGAGAGAGAGAGAGAGAGAGAGAGAGAGAGAGAGAGAGAGAGAGAGAGAGAGAGAGTGAGAGCTAAGGTCATACGGAGACGGGACCTCGGTTTAATGACTCATCCGAAATTTGGGAGAAGCCAAGAGAGAGAGAGAGAGAGAGAGAGAGAGAGAGAGAGAGAGAGAGAGAGAGAGAGAGATTGTACGGGTGACACTCAGATCGCGCGTATATGTAAATTTAAAATGATAAAACTGATTTTTGTATACCTGTGCTGTAAGAGAGAGAGAGAGAGAGAGAGAGAGAGACGAGAGAGAGAGAGAGTGAGAGAGAGAGAGAGAGAGAGAGAGATTGTACGGGTGACACTCAGATCGCGCGTATATGTAAATTTAAAATGATAAAACTGATTTTTGTATAGCTGTGCTGTTAACTCTCTCTCTACCGGCCCCGATAGCTCAGTTGGTAGAGAGTCGGGGGACGGGAGGTGACCGGTTCGATCCAGGGCCGCGACATACCAAAGTCGTTAAAAATGGTACTAGCTGCTCCTCGCTTGGCACTCAGATTTACGGGGTAGAGCTAGGACTGGTCGACCCAGTGTCAGGATAATGTGACTGGGTGTGGTATCATGTAATGTGTCTGGGACATGATACTTCAGTGAGGCAGCACTATAAAAGTGAGCATTGAGCTCCCTGTCCCAACCAGACACCGTCGTGATATGACTGAAAATTTGTTGAAAGCGACCCGAATTCACACACACATACACTTTCTCTCTCTCTCTCTCTCTCTCTCTCTCTCTCTCTCTCTCTCTCTCTCTCTCTCTCTCTCTCTGGGCCTCTCCAGAATTTCGGATGAGTTTTCAAACCCCGAGGCCCTGTCTCCATATGACCTTAGCTGTCGGTGGGATGTTAAAATGTAATTGACTCTCTCTCTCTCGCTCTCTCTCTCTCTCTCTCTCTCTCTCTCTCTCTTTCTCTCTCTCTCTCTCTCTCTCTCTCTCTCAGCAAACTGATGTGTGTGTATACTAAGGTACATTCAGTGCACAGGTACTGAGCACGTTGTGTGAAATATGTCAAATGACCAAAACCAACAAGAACAAAAACAACAAAGAAGAAAAATCAACATTTATAGAATTTTTATCGGTTGTTGTGTTTCGTCTCATATTTTCGCGGCGACAAAACTAAAATATGCTTCGGAGTCTGCCTGCTGGTTTTCTGTTGCTCCAGCATTTCAGTGGTAGTCATCACCGTGATTGTTTGATTTTGTGTTCACGGAGATGCTGCACTGATGAGTAAGGAGGCCTTCATGCGGACTGAACAAATTATTTGTCTAAATCGCGACGGAAGTAAGGGCGATGATTGTGGCTACGGTAGAATTGATCTTACACCCCCCACCCCCCCACACACACACACCCCAGTGGAATTCGTTTCACTGACCGTTCCAATGCGGTTCTTCTGTCGCGCTTTAATTTTGTTATGGTTTGTCTTTATAGTTTGTATCGCTTATATTTTTTTGTTTTGGATAGCCAATTGGCCACCATTTTGTGGGAAAGTAATTGTCCTTTTGGCTTTTCGCTATTGTTGTTGTTTCATGTTTTTGGTGTCTCTGATGGGAGCTGGGGGTTAATTGTATCGATTCCTGATCATTGCCTTCACTTCTATTTTCCAAAGGTACATAACTTTCATTTATCTCATAGCTGACTATTGATTGTTTTGGGTTAAACGGCACAACAACCCTCGTGAGTCATTTTGTGGCTTTTCCCAGAGAAAGGATTTGTTTGTTTGATTTAAGGTTCAACGTCCGTATCAACACTGTAAAGGTTTTGTTTGTTTTGTTTGATTTGAGGTTAAACGTCCCCGTCAACACGGTAAAGGTCATTTTGGAGACGTTGCTTCCAATTTGCGGGACTTTTACCCGACAATGAGGTTAAATGACATCTCAAGCCCTGCCACCCAGTGAAAACATTAAGGTTTTCAAGCATGGACGGTCCGACTCGCACCGCATTGCCTGGGCAAGCTTAGATCCTCTAAGCAGTTTACCAGTACTCATGTTCGGGTCAGTTTCAGCTCTGCGTGGAAGCATTATGCAGCCCATCTATTTCTTCATTTTGGAGACGTTGCTTCCAATTTTTGGGGAATTTTACCCGACATTGAGATGAAACCAATAGGGTTAATATGCATGGGTGGTCCGACATGCACCACTTTTCCTGGGCAGGCTTAGAACCTCTATGCGATTTACCAGTACTCGCGTGGTGTTGGTGTCAGCTCTGTGTGGAAGCATCATGCAGCCCAGTCTGTTTCTTAAAGTCCCGATAGGCGAGGGCCTCCCAGAGAAAGGATGAATAAAGATAGAAGAGATAGTAGAGGAGAAGAAAACGAGGGAGAGAGGAGAAAGAGGAAAATGAATGGAAGTGTAGAAACTAGAAGAAGTGACAATATCCCCCCTCTACCTTTGCCTGCTGCAAGGACAACAGGCCTCGCACAGCTGTAAACCAATATCAGTTGGAGGTACACATCACCTTGGCCTCGCACAAACACCCAGAAGAAATGTAAACAAAAATAAAGCTTGAAAATCCAAGTACCTGCTTAGATATCGCGCGACTCTATTAATGAATAATGACGAAACGTGATTTCTTAAAACAACGTCATCAACCCAACTCGCCCCTTTTCGCGTGACGGGTCACAATTATAGATTTCAACATGGAACAAAAATTAGTTGGTATTAAAATAAGGTGGATGAGGATTGTTAGCTATAGACTGTGGCTATTTTTATAAAGATGCAGAAACCAGCCTCTGTCTTTTGGCAAACATGCTGCAGACTGCCGTCTGATCAGGGTCCATACTATTTGCTTAAATTCTTGGTTAAACGAAACCGTGTAAGCATCAGTATAATTGTAATGTCTTGTGACTGTTGCAATGACAAGTCTTTTGGTTTTTTTTTTTTGGTTTTTTTTGTTGTTGTTGTTTTATTGCATCCCTTCTACTCCAAGTTCCAACCAAGTATATCATGTGCCTGCATATATTTACTGACGTATACCAAGCTCCACCTACTACATGTAGCGAAACAATGTGGAGCCTGATCAAACTGCTCATTAAGGAGATATCTGATCTGGGTCCACATGTTTGCAACAATGACTTTAACAGTAGCCAGCAGACAGCAAAGCAGCTGGCATCCTTGGTATAGTTTACGGCATACAGACGAAATAAACCGTAGCCTGCTGATGGGCCTTTCCGAGTATCGAACATAAACGCGTAAGCTATAGACTGAAACATAAAAAGACAAAAATTGTACTGAATATTTTGTACTTATAATATA